>QARZ01041094.1:161485-221884 GCA_013407115.1 Glycine latifolia
TTCTCACACCATTAACATTAATAGGAGGAGGTAATTTATCAATTACTAACAACTTAGCTCTGTCAACCTCTATCCCCATTTCAGAAATTTTATGTCCTAAGACAATTCCTTCTCTCACCATGAAATGACATTTTTCCCAATTTAAAACTAAATTTGTTTCTTGACATATTTTTAAAACTTTAGCTAAGTTAGCTAAGCATGCATTAGAGCAAGAGCCAAAAACAGAAAAATCATCCATAAATACTTCTAAACCTTTTTCAACCATGTCAGAAAAAATAGAAAGCATGCACCTTTGAAATGTTGCAGGCGCATTGCATAGGCCGAAGGGCATTCTTCTATATGCGAACACTCCAAAAGGACAAGTGAAGGCTGTCTTTTCTTGATCTTCGGGTGCTACTAGGATTTGGTTATACCCGGAATACCCATCTAGAAAACAGTAATAATCATGCCTTGCTAATCTTTCAAGCATTTGGTCCATGAATGGAAGGGGAAAGTGATCTTTCCTAATTGCATCATTCAATCTTCTATAATCTACACACATTCTCCAACCTGTGATTGTTCTTGTGGGGATCAAGTCATTGTTGTCATTTTGAATGACTGTCATCCCACCTTTCTTGGGAATGGTTTGGACTAGGCTTACCCATGCGGTGTCTGAAATTGGGTAAATCATACCTACATCTAACAACTTAACCACTTCTTTTCTTACCACTTCTTTCATAGTGGGGTTAAGTCTCCTTTGTGGCTGTCTTACTGGTTTAATATCATCTTCCATAAGAATTTTATGAGTACAAAAGGAAGGATTAATACCTTTTAAGTCAGAGATGGACTAGCCTATAGCGGTTTTGTGTTCTTTGAGGACTTTCAGCAATTGTTCTTCCTCACAGAATTCCAGCCCTTTGTTGATAATGACTGGGTAGGTTTCTCCATCACCTAGAAACGCATACTTCAAGTTCCCCGGCAATTCTTTCAGCTCCACTTTTGGTGCTCCAACTGGAATGTCATCTTCTTTCTTCTCCAGCACCTCCATGGCTATTTCCCATTCTTCTTGTATGGTCTCTTGGCTTCTAATTTCCAGTACTTCTTTAAGTTCTTCTTCTTCTTCCACATGACCTGCACTAATCACATTATCCAAAACATCTAGCCTAAAGAAATCATGTTCATCAGATGGATTTTTCATGGCATCAAAAACATTAAAAGTAATAGACTCATCATCCATCCTAAGTTCTAGTTTACCTTTCTCTACATCTATTAAAGCCCTAGCAGTGGCTAAAAATGATCTACCTAAGAGAAGTGGTATTTCACTTTCACCATCCATGTCTAAAACTATAAAGTCTGCAGGAAAAATAAACTTATCTACTTTTACTAGAACATCTTCAATAACTCCTGTAGGCTTCCTTAAGGAGCGGTCTACAAGTTGTAGAGAGACTCTTATAGGCTTTAATTCGGTGATTCCCAAGGACCTGCAAACTGATAATGGCATTAAGTTTATACTTGCACCCAAGTGACATAGAGCTTTTCCTACATTGATGTTCCCTATTGCAATTGGAATATTAAAACTGCCTGGGTCTTTGAGCTTTGGTGGCAGCTTTCTTTGTATTATTGCACTGCACTCTTCAGTAAGTGCAATAGTTTCACATTCCTGCAATTTATGTTTTCTGAACAACAGATCTTTCATAAATTTTGCATAGTTAGGCATATTAGCTAAAGCTTCAGCAAATGGAATGTTAATATGCAATTTTTTAAACATTTCTAAGAACTTGGCAAACTGTTGCTTTTGTGCTTGTTGCTTGCTTTTCACCGGATAAGGAGGCTTCTCAAAGCAAGAGAAATCCATTGGCTTCTTAGGAGGTGTAGAATTTTTCTCTTGCTTACTTGTAGATGCTTCTATATCATGTGTTGCATCCTTTGTGGTGTTTTCTTCTTCAGCTCCCTTTTGAATCATTGTTGGATTCTCCGGAGGTGTAAGTACCTTTCCACTTCTAGTGGTTATTGCTTTCGCATGCTCCCTAGGATTTACAATGGTGTCACTTGGAAACTGTCCTTGAGACCTTTCAGCTAATTGTTTTGCCAATTGCCCAATTTGACTCTCAAGATTTCTAATGGAGGCATCTTGGTTTTTATGATGAGCTCTAGTCTCATTTATGAAGGCATTGGTGGCCTGGATGTGCTCATTAGTTGTCTTGGACAGCTGAAACATAGCTTTTTCCAGCTCTGATGGTTCCTTGGGTGGAATAGGTGGAGGCTGCAAATAATTGTTAGATTTATAATCTAAACCACCTCCTTGGATTCTCCTTTGGAAATTATTCCCCATGGCATTGTTTTGATTTCTCTGGAAATTCTGTTGAGGCCTTTGATCGTACCATAGGCCATTCACCTGCACAGGGTCAGCTCCTACTAATATAGGACATTCATTAGATTCATGCTCACCTTGGCAATACTCACATGTGGCAGGTGGCATTCTGTTGGATGAAACTTGGGCTGCTGAGACTTGGAGTTTGCCAATTTTTGCATTTAAATTGGCTAGTTGCTGGGCCAATATTTTCTGTTCAGCCAGCATTGCATCATTACTCCCTAGCTGGATGACTTCCCTTTTGGGCTGAATTGGAGTGCGTTCATTTTCATCATGGGCTAGAGAGTCAATCAATTCATATGTCTGAACTGCAATTTTTGATCTTATCGAACCACCAGCTGCAACATTAACAATAAGACGTGATTCAGGTATCATACCATTAAAGAAAATGCGTACCTTTTTACCTACAGACATGTCATACTGTGGACACCTCCGAATCAGCTCTTGAAATCTATTCCATGCTGCACACAAAGTTTCCCTCTCATGTTGAGTGAAATTGGTGATCTCACTCACCAACCTATTATATTTATCCATTGAAAAATATTGGGCGAAAAACTTTGCAACTAGTTCTTCCCAAGTGGTTATACTATTTGAGGTCTGTCTATCTAACCATCTAAGTGCTTTTCCTTTCACAGCAAAAGGAAACAACCTCAATCTTATAGCATCATCTGACACTCCTTGGTGTCTAATGGTATCACAGATTCTCAAAAATCTGTCAATGAAATCGTGGGGATCTTCATTATCTTCCCCTCCAAACTGACTGCGTTCCACCAATGTGATCAATGAAGGATGAATATCAAAGTGATTTGCTTCTATTGGTGGTCTCACAATACTAGAGTTTGGTCTAGTGAACAATGGAGCCAGAATATCCTCCATTAGTTCATCTTCCGGTCTTGGCTGGTTATTTCCTCAGTCAGCCATTTCTGATTCAGAGATTGAATCACAATCAGAGTCTTCTGCTTCTCTTTCTCTTTCTCTGGCTAGTCTCCTATTTCTTCAAATTGTTCTTTCTATTTCAGGGTCGTACTGTAGATGATCAGGATTAACTACGTCTCGCATAAACTAAGAAAAGCAATTTAGTAACAAAAGAAATTCTAATCTCAAGATATAAAGTTAATATAAAATTGGCTATTGCAATCCCCGGCAACGGCGCCAAAAACTTGTTGCGAAATCGACAAATGTACCGTTCGTTTCAAGTAATAAAGTGAGTAAGTAAAGTATTGTCTCCATAGGGATTGAATGCAATCTTCTGTCAACTTAATGTCTTAAAAATTGGAAGACAAATAATGAGTTGAGAGAGTTTGTTGAGTTGTATTTAAATATCGCAAATGAAATGACAGAAATTTAACAAGAATGTAAGCGAATGTTAATTGGATTTTACTGCAGTAATGAGAGATGATTGTGGTTAAGCGCAATCCCCTCTGATTCCTTCCTTCTATACTTCGATTGATTATTAACTTGAATTACTTCTAATTACTCAGCTGATGTATTTTTCTATGAGTAGCTAAATCCTAATCCCTTAGTAATTTAACCCTTTGGTGAAATTAAAAACCCTAATCCCTTAGTGATTCCTTCTTAAACCAAGCATTAAGCAACACATCCTGAATTTGCTGCAACTACACATCCCTATCCCTAGGCAATGTATAATTTTTTGTTTTATTCAATTCAGAAACTAGAATCCCAATATCCCTATTGTGAATCCTAACCCTAAACCTCTTAATAAAATGGTCAGTCCCAATTAAGAATAAAGCAATGAAGGACAAAATAGAACAAAGCAATTATGATAACTCTTATTAAAACCAATCAAGACATAAAGGAATTCTCATAGGTTCATGGCTCAACCACAATACAGAATTTAGCCAAGCATACTCAGAATTGATATTATTTCCATGACTAACATTTTCCCAGAGAGAAATTACCAAAGGAAAAGAGAAGATTACACAGAGTTGTATTTCTGCAATTCCTCAATGCTTCTAATCTTCTCCTAAGGTCTTCAATGGCTTCCTTTGCAGCAATGCTTCCAATGGTCTGTCAAAAGCTCTATCTTTTGACCGAGAGGTCTCCTTTTATCCCCCAATATGTTCTAGGTCTAAATCCAGTAATGGGGAACTGTTCTCCCACAATAAATCAATTTCAAATCTTTTAAATCAGGAAACCCGAGCTCGTGGCACGACTGGCGTGGCATCCCACGCTGATCGCGTGGGATGTTCGAGTTAAATAGGCTGCTCTGGAACTCTGGCGCTAATCGCGTGGATCCCCACGCTGATCACGTGGGTCATTTGAGTTGGGTGCTTGAGTTTTGATAGAATGGTGCGACTCGCGTGGATGGCCACACTAACAGCGTGACTTGTTCGAGCTGAGGGTTAGTGTTTCAGCATCTGACGCTGATCGCGTGGTGGTTGGCGCTACTCGCGTGGGCTCTTGGAACTGAATTTGTTAATCTTGACACTTCCACGCTGATCACGTGAGATCCCATGCTAATCGCGTGGCTTGTTCGAGAGCACTAGCTTGCTCTTTTTGCTTCTTTTCCTCTCTTGTTGGTTCCTAAATGACAAAATAATTAAGAATTTAAATTAATATGCAATTGAGTAATAATATATCAAATCCTATTCTAATTTACTCTTCCTTAAACGATTTATTAATCAATTAATCCTAAAAACTACTATATGCTGGAAGCATATCACCTGTCTCTGGAATCCTCGTCCCAAATCCGACACATGTTGACCAGGGCCAGGAACTGACGGATTCCTTGGTAGTTCACGACCTTCTTCACCTCGGGCCGTAAACCATTTAAGAACTTTGCACACTTCGAGCCTTCACCATCCCATCCTTGGTAGTGAGGGAAGTACCTTACCAATTCCTCGAACTTAGCCGCATACTCGGCTACAGTCCAGTTTCCTTGCTTCAGCTCAAGGAACTCCATCTTCTTTTTGTTCCTCACGTCCTCTGGAAAGTACTTTTCTAGGAACGCTTCCTTAAAGGTCTCCCACGTTACAACCTGGCCTTTCGCCTCCATGCATTGACGGGTATTATCCCACCAATACTCGACTTCTTTTGCCAGGGTATAAGTGCTGAAGGTGACCTTTTGTCCTTCAGGGCATGCCATAACCGGGAAGATCTTCTCAATTTCCCAAATCCAAGCCTGAGCGTCGTTTGGGTTGTATCCCCCGTGGAATGAAGGAGGATTGTTGCAATGGAAGCGGTCCAATCCTTGGTATTCCATGGCCCCTAGGGCTTCTCCCCTATTCTGATTCCCCAACGCCTGGGCTAAGGCTTGGAGAGCATCAGCTATCGCTCGATCATTCCTACCGGCCATCACTTTCTGCGTACAACGAAAAGTGAGAACCCGGAAGAAATACACAAACAAACACCAATCATACCATACAGACTCTTTATGGTTTGTATCCCAGACTGCTTGCCATAATGCCTCCTTGCATCATCCCGGACTATACAGATGGCCAGTCTGATAACCACCAACAATGCACAGAAACTTTATGGTATAGCAGATGTGAGAAATACAAATATGTTATGACTACTAAAAACAACACCCTACACAAAGCTCAAATACAAGCAACGTAACCCAGCACAACATAGTTAGTCACTTCAACGATCAAACACTCAGCAATCAACACAATCATGCATAGAGAAACATAGAAGTCTCACAACTCATTGGCCGGAAGGTCCGACCTGCTCTGATACCATTAATGTAACGACCCGCCATGTCACTACTGTATTACTAACTCAACCCTGATACAAATTCATTTTTTTATAAAAAGAACACCCCTTTGGTTACTTGTGAAAACGATGGTAAATTTTCCACGAGCATATAACGATCATTGTCATAAAAAAAATACATGTAATTAAAGGTACTCATAAGAAATTTCGAATATATGTTTGAACATATCAGACATATTTTAATTACAAGTACAAAAGATTATGTCTCAAAGTATACATATGGTGTTTTACAAATAGAAAGAGAAATGGAAGTTAGGGGTGTAATTAGCAAAATGAGGAGTGCATCCATTAAAACAAGTGGGTGCATCTAGCAAAGTGCAACTCCTGCCCGAGATCAGGTCCATTGACATCCCGGCAAAACACGGCGGTCCCAAACAACCTAATCCTCTCCCAAAAGTGCCTACTGCTGCCTATCTGCTCACACAAACCTGGTTTGCAATCATCACATGTACCAATCCACAAGGTACAACAAAGCAAATGTGAGTTCATCATATTAAATAACAACAATAAATACAGCAGGAAAGGAGCACAATCCAGTCAAGAAGCAACACGGTCATTAACATATCAATACCATATTCCAAGCATTCATCAACCACCAACATGCACGGACATCCACAACTATTTCATGAATCAACTCACTAAATCTAGCATGATGCATGCTCCTGACTCAATTCTCATTATGCAATGTGGTACCATCCTAGAAATGGGCCATCCCTATGGTCAGATGATGCAATAGCTTGTCAGGGTCACTCTGTCGTGCACAGGAATCACCCCCCACGGTGATCAGCCAATAAGTGTCAGAAGGAGTTCCCAACAGACGTGGCCCCCCAGTACCTCCGTATCCTACAGCCAATCATCAACCCTATTTCTGCCATGCAAAAGTCGTATGTTACATAGGCACCATCAATGTATGACCTAGAACCAAGCTCAACCCGACCTGGCCAGGATAATGCCATACACCACCTATGTAACCTACCACCCACACAAGGGCCCATCGATGCACTGACCGTGGCCCTCGCAAGGTTTACCACCACCCAGTCCTGGCATCTCACAGCTATACATAGAATATCACCACGGCACCATCAATGTATGACCCAAAACCATGCTCAACCCGACCTGGCCAGGATAACGCCATACACCCCCGTGGATATTTATGTTTATCCAAACACATTCCTCATCTCAAGCCATCACATAAGCCGAGTTCAAATGCCACCAACGTAAGCACATACAAACAAGTGAACCAGTGTGAAGTACGAGGTGTCCGGGTTGGCACCTAGGCATACTATCTCAAGGTAAGAATTCGAACAAAGTCAGACAAAGGCGCACAAGGTCGGTCAAGGTTGGTAGAACTAGGACAAGGTCGATAGGGGTCGGTCAGAGGGGTAAATTTTGGGTAAGAAAATGCAAGGGTAGCAAAAATGTAACCCAATCGAGGTCGGTTGGGTTTGCTAAGGATTTGCCAAAGGCGATCAAGAGGCCCTTAGGTTTCTTGTAAAGTTCTAAAGACTGGTTCTGCACTAGGTAATCGCATAAGCGCTTGTAAGACCCCGGGTTTGTATTTCACCAACCTACACAAGGGTGCAAGGGAACCCGGTAGCTCATTTCCCAAGAGTAGACAAGCTCTGCCGAGTAAGGAACCCGGCAGTTCTCAAGGAAAAAGGGGTTTGGACTTGGTAATTCTAAAGGAAACAGCCCACCCCAGGTAAGGAATCCGGCCTTTCTAAGGAAAAGGGAAGGATAAGCTTCTAAAGAAGACACGTGTATGGAACCCGATCGTCCTAGAAGAAGGAACACAAGCTCAACCGAGTAGGTGAGTCCGATGGCTCTTTTCCCGAGGGAACACGAGCTCATCCGAGTTAGCAACCCAGTAGCTTTCTCTCTATGGGGAAGTAACTTGAGCTTAACAGCTCTAACGTATCACCCGGGTAAGGAACCCGGTATACCTTATAAAATTGGAAACGAGTCTTAACGACTCTAGGGGAACGACCCCGGGTAGGGAACCCGGTCCACTGACATCCGCCAACAAGGACTAAGTTACGTCCTACATACATGCATGCTACGTAACCCGCTCAACTCGGCCTACCCATCCCGGTAGCCAACATCAAAACACGAGGGTTTGACACGTATATCTAACTCAGCGTACCCATCTCGGTAGCGGACATTAAACAAGGGATTTATGTCTACGTGTAACCCAGCCAACCCATCCCAATACTCATCACCTTCATGAACACTTCCACAGGTGTCTTAGAAAGTCTTCAGCATCAAAATGCCAACTTCACCCACATGCACAGGGAGTTCTCAAAACATCTACTCCCCACAAGAAGACCAAACATCAACACTCAACAAATTTAAGGCATACCAAATCCCATTCATAAAAGACGTAGCTTTCCTAAGAAAAACATTGCACACACCAGGGACATGCAGTTATCATCACGGCTGGACTCCCTGGCCCCCAAATCGTAGTACCTAAAGCTGTTAAGAAACACGATAAACTCTCCTTACCTAATCAAGAGTTCATTCACAGCTTTATGGTGTATTTGTCCTAAGCTTCAACTCCGACCACGATTGCATAATGAGAATTGAGTCAGGAGCATGCATCATGCTAGATAACAAAGAAGGGGTTGGAACGAGAGGTTTCTGGGTGAGTTTTAGAGAGAAAACAGAGGAAACGCAAAGGTAGAAGAAGGAAGAGTAAGCTTGTTGCTGTGCCAGCCTGCTGCTTATAAACACGACTGACCCAGCACGTCCTCTTAACGTGCACCGCCAGCAACCACAACACAGCAAAGTTGCCTTACGTCCAATACCCATCAAGCACGCATACCAAGACAAAAGCACTCAAATAGCAAGTTATCAATAAAACAAATAATTAATCAACATAGCACATGTAATTTAATTAAGATAAAACACATATCAAGCATTCACTAGGCAACTTATAATCCGGGTCGTTACACAAGATAGATTGGGGAAATCAATGTCTAAGGAGTTTAGGCATACATCATGTTACCAACCATTTTTTAAATAAAGGCGGAGGATTGAAGAGAAGAGGAGGCTTGGATTCAGAGAAGGTGGTAGCAGATATTGAGAAGAGGTGTTGGAGTGGTTTATGTGTTAGGTTTAGGTTTCAAGCTCATATTAACCGATTAAAACAATATGAAATTGAAAAAACAGGGTAATTTCATGTCTTTTTGAGAAAATGTTTCAAACACTTCTGAACATTTTGAATACATTGGAAATGAAGGCAGGAATTGACATATTCAAATAACACATATCAAGATGCACACACCATAGCATAACATCATTCAATGCTAGATTCATCTAGGATTCCTTGCTCATTTCTAATAGAGAAGAACCTATCTCTAGCAAGAGGTTTTGTAAAGATATCAGCTAGTTGTTGTTCACTATCAACAAATTCAATGCAACAATCATCTCTACATATATGATCTCTTAGAAAATGATGCCTAATTTCTATATGCTTGGTTCTAGAATCCATAATTGGATTCTTAGACATATTTATAGCACTAGTGTTATCACATTTCAGCGGAATATGATCAAGAGCTACCCCAAAGTCTTCAAGTTGTTGCTTCATCCAAAGACTTTGAGCACAACAACTTCCAGCTACAATGTATTATGCTTCAGCAGTGGATAGTGCCACATAATCTTGCTTCTTGCAATGCCAAGATACAAGTGAATTCCCCAAGAGGAGACATGTTTCACTTTGATTCTCCTATCTAGCTTACATCCTGCAAAGTCAGAACCTGAAAAGCCAATTAAATTCAAGGAGGTGCCTTAGGACCACAAACCAACATTGGTTGTGCCCTTAAGGTACTTGATAATCTTTTTGAGAAAAATTAAATGGGATTCCATGGGATTTTCTTGATATTTTTGCACATAAGCACACACTTAGCAAGTTGTCGGGTCATCTTATAGCTAAATATAGGAGATAACCAATCATACCTCTATACTTTGACTCATCTACCGATTACTTTTTTTGTCGTAGTCAAGATAAGTGGATGTAATCATCCTGTCGTTGCTTCCTTGCACTTTTTTCCATATTGAACTTTTTAATCAATTATGCACAACACTTTGCATGGCTTAGGAAGGTTCCATGCTTCATTTTCTTAACTTGAAGTCCAAGGAAGAAAGTCAATTCTCCCATCATAGACCTCTCAAACTCTTTCTGCGTAGAACTAGAGAATTCTTTGCACAATGATTCATTAGAGGCACCAAAAACTATGTCATCAACATAAATTTGCACAAGTAATAACTCATTGTTTTATCTTTTGATAAACAATATTTTGTCAACTTGACCTCTTACATAAGATTGCCCAATTAAGAAATTGCTCAATCTTTCATACCAAGATCGAGGTGCTTGTTTTAATCCATATAGTGCCTTTTTCAACCTGTAAACATGATTAGGATGATCAAAGTCTACAAAACCTGGAGGTTGCTCTACATATATCTCTTCTTCAATGTATCCATTGAGAAAAACACTTTTCACATCCATTTGATATAACCTAAAATTCATTTGCAAGAAAAAGCAAGCAACAATCTAATAGCTTGGGTCTAGAGAACAACCAATTTGTCATACATGTGCAAACTCATCCACAACTTTCTATTCAACATGGTGATGCCTAAGCTTGGGTCTAGAGAATACGTTAGTGACAGAGACATATTTTATATGTACAAGATTATGGTTGGTGAAAAGGTGCATCTACCTGAGATCATCTTCTACTACTAGCTACAAGCATTCAAAGATAGGTTCAATCCCAAGGTGAAGAGGAATTTCATCCCTTTAGAATGTTTTTCACTCAGATTCTAAGGGATGCTGATGTTGATGTCATGTTGATGGAGCCACAGTCTGGAGCAACCCAACTAAAAGGCCTGAGCTTTCTGAAGATGTGGATAGTTGAATCGTTTGCTAACTATTCAAGAAACATATCTTTGAGAAGGTTAAAAAGGAGCCCAATGAGGACCATAGTCTGTGGTGGGCACTTAATATTAGTCCTTTGATATTGAGTCTATAGGGTCTTCTCATCAGATGCAGGGAGAGCAAGCCCAACCCATATCCAAATTTTCTACCAAAAGAAAATACCCACCTCCATCATCACCTAACCCTAAACCCTTATACCAAACTAAGAAACCCAAGGGATAAACACCATCTGACCCCCAAACCTATAGATCCTAGAACACCCTCAACCTAAGTCTGAATCTGAATCTCAACCCCCATCATAAGAGGAAGAAAATAGACTCTAAGCTTGAATCTAAGTCTCAACCCCCATCAAAGCGACTAACCATAAAAATCAAACACCCTTAACCTTAACCTCCATATGCCTCAGCACAAAAACCAACCTCACCAACCAAGACCCAAGAATATGATCTCAAGATTCTTGATGCCCTAACTCCTCACCCTTCACCTTCTTTAGCCCTTCCACCTCAAACTTCCCAACCTTTAACTAAACCTACTTCACCCACCATGAGCAAGAAAAAAAGTTATTGCCTTGGCTAAGGCAAAGAAGAAATTCTTAGCAAAGTCTAGAAAGAAGAAGCTTAACAAGACTTTTGAGAGGAATGACACTATAAAGGAAGAAGTTGGCATTATTTCCTCTGTAGAAGCTATGTCCTTAGAAGAACAAAATAAGAAGTTGGTAGAAAAGGCTACCATTATGGAGTAGATGGTGAGCCAGTGCCTAAAGAAATCATTGTTGAATCTATATAGGAATTGTCTAAGCTTGAGGCAAAACAAGCTGAAAGGGAAGAGCTTGAGAGGATTCAGGCTGCAGTTGAGCATGGAGCTGAACTGATTTCTATAGACATTTCTAGAAGACAAGTTGAGATAGAAGTGGCTCATATTCCAAAATACATGGACCAAGAATAAAAAGAAGCTCTTGAAGAAGATATTGTTCAGTTTGTAATTGAAGCATCTCTTCATGGTCTTGAAGAATATATTATTGAAACAAACCCAAGTGCCGAACCTATCAGACCATGACTAGTTTCTAAAGTACATGAACAAGCGCTTAAAGTTGTACTGTATGAAGTGGAGGAGTCAAAGTCATATGCTTTGAAGACATTTATGGACCTTCAACATCTATAAGCATAAATGTAATACAAGCACGTCTGGAAAGAAGGAAGGTGTAGCTTATGATTTAATAGCCCATCAGGCTGATTTATCTTTTTCCAAGAATTGATCATCGTCTGAGAAGGCTAAATCCACTAAGCCACTACATGGCTTAGTCATTCAAGAACCATGCCTCCACCACCTTCACCTATTGTTCTTGCTGAGCCTGATATGAATTTCATATTTTTACCTTGGCTTCAAAGGACACAAAGTGTTGGAATGGTAGACTTGAAACAGAGTATGAAAGGTGAAAGGTGAGCTAGGCACTCACATCTTTTATCCAAAGATGTAGAAGAAGGATTGGATAAGCTTGATCTAACCAAGCTTTGGAAAGAAGGGTGTTCAGGTATTGATCCATTCAACTATCCATTATACGAAGCATTACCTAAAGAAGAGCAAGATGTTCTTAGTGTCTAAACCTCAACAGTCTGATTCTTGAGCATAGGCCAACCGAAAGAAAGGTTTATCCCTCTGGTGCCTCTGTTTGGAGAAATAGGGATGTAGATTCTTCTAAGATTCCCTTCTCCACTCCATTGTATCTCCAACAACTTCTCGCTCTAATGTATTATCTAGACGTTGTTCTTCTTTGGGATTGCACAAAAATTATGAAGTACAATAAATCACACTAGAAAGGGGGTTGAATAGTGTGTTAGTCAAAATATTAAATCTTTTTGAATGGAGGATGTTTATTTAATAAACAAGTTTATTAAGAACTTTCATCTAGTGACTAAGATAAGTTTTCTTAAGAACAGGTGGACTATTGTCCAATGATATATAAAACTTATTTTTCAGTGAAAACCTTATGTATAAAAGGTATCAATAATGGACTTTGAAATACTCTAATAAGCTAAAGAAGAGCAGTAAAAATACTTTGTTTTATACTATTTCACTAAACCTGAGCTATGTCCAATTCTCCTTTACTAACAAGTAAAGGGTTTCACTAATCAAACTTGATTACAACAAGTATTCTTTTATGTCACTTCTAGCTTACAAGTGTTCTTAAGGCCACTACTAACACAATCCTTAGACTCCTCCTGAATCTAAGAACACCCGTTTTGTCACTAAACCACTCCTGGCTTTCACAAACAAAAGTTTGATATAGAATCAAAGATTATTTACAACCCTCAAAGAGTGAATTTACAATGAAGTTCTAATCTCTCAAAAGTACTTTGTATATCACAAGGAATGGACTCTATTAAGCTCAATGTATTTATCTACATATGTTTTTCTTTTCTCTTGTTTCTTGATTCACGACTCTTGTTTTTCTGTACGTGTTCATTGTTGCTCTTCAAATCTTGACGTCATATTTATAGAGAAAGACTCATAATTGTGGAGAGTATCATTAGGATTGAATAATATGACAATTGTGCAGCTTGATCTTGTTTCCTTGAATAAGCAGATATTGCGTGTCTTTGTCTGATAGGATTAGGACTTTTTTACATCTATCATTCATAACTCAACCTGACTGTTAGATATATGAAAGGAAATATAAGATAGATTCACATATATGTTCCTTCTAAACAAAATCATATAAAGTGGAATAAACTGATAAATTCAAATAAGCATTCATACTCCAATTGTTCTTTGGATGGACTGGACAAATACTTCCTTCTTTCAGTAGAAGAGATATCCATTAATGGATAAGTCTCATCATGTGTTGATCCTAGTCATCAAACCTGTTGACTTACATGCAACAAATTGGTTAACTCAAATTTATATCTTTGTTTTCATCAAAACCTTAAGAGATGTTTAGGTCGTCCAGTGATGGGTCATCCAATGTCTAACAATCTCCCTAATTTTGATGATGACAAACTCTTTATTTTTATCAATGAATATGGTATGTATATATCGGCCTTATCTATAGTGACAATGGTTGTGACCTTAGATGTGGCTTCATGTGAGGTTGGTTCAATTGGAGCCTCATCGGCCTTATCTTTTGGCTTTTCAGCAGTAGTGATTGGAGTGGACTCAGGCACTTACGGTGATTCAATAGCTACAATAATTGGCTTGGAAACCACCTTGTTGGGTTATCTTCTCTGCCTCTCCCTCAGCTTCCTCTTGGTAGCAATATTGCTCCTAACTTCTTCATCATCCTTCTGCTTAGCTTCTTGTTCTAGCTTAGTTTTCCAAGTGGCTTCATATTGGGCCATGTTAGCTTGCTATAATTAATTAAAGTACTGGACTCGAGCTTCCAGTTCCTCCATGTTCATCTTCCTGAGGTTGAAGACACCATGACTGAAGATTATGGGTACCTTTTCAGACGCTCAAGGATGTCATCCTCAAGGTTTTTCACAAAATAAGCATTCGCATCATTAAAGTGGTACACTTTGGTTGGACACAACAATCGTATGAAATCCCTTTCATTTGAAGCGGGCAAGTACTCAGAGTTGGAAGGGCCCGCACCCTTGGAGTCATTCCACATGATCTGATTCTATGAGGTCCTAGCATCATCAACATCAAGCTTCCTGATGAACTTTTAACCCTAGAATAGATGCTTCCAGTCCCATGGGTGGTTGACCATTTGTACCTTCTAACCCTTGCTTGGCATTTCTTCGTTGAATTAGAGCTTAGAGCCACTCTTCTTTCCTTCATTACAGATGGTTAGCCTTGGGCAAGTTCTGTCAGACACCATGTTTATGCCAATGCATCTACTGATGTGGAGTCTAGAGGGGTAAGCAGTGGCTTGGTCAGAAATGTACATTGCTTTAGAATGCCTCCTATCATGTGAAGATCTTGTTTAGAGGGTCTTAAGCATGCAAGGTTGGAGGGAATGAATCTAGTGCGAGGGGTTAATATTTGCGCCTCCTTGGACCATTGGAGTTGGGGAGTGGGGTTCTCCTTGGAAGGGTCAATTCTGATGGTTGCTGCTGGTGGAGTGAACCTTGGTGTGTTGGCAAAAGGATCATTGGAAATGATGGCTGTCTTCCACTTCTACTCTATTGGCATAGAAGATGGATGAATAGTTCTTGGGGTACCACTGGTCATCCAATGAGGACTCATCTTGACCCGGTTGGGATGCATTGGTCTCGTCCATACGAGAGTATCTAGAGCCACTATGGCACCTAGAGGCATAGCCTTGTATGTAGCTAATGGAGTATGGATGTGGTCATACTTCGTCCATTAAGGTGGAGTCACTACCTCATGTTGTCGTTGGAAAATCTCGCTCTTCTTGCAATAGTTTTATTGATTTCTTGTAAAGAAAGCAACAGGGAACCTTGTTGTGAGCAATCTCTTCAGCTATTTGTTGCATCCATGGTCTCTAGCTCCTTTTCCATGTGGATCCAAGTGTTAGAAACTTGGATGTGTTGACTGGAGAAAGAGGCTTGTTGGATTTTGTTGGTGGTGGACTTGCTCGTTGTGGAGTGGGGGCTTAGAGTTACATAATAGATTGACGAACTGGACTCATCAGATAATGGTATCCTTATTATTTCTTTTGGAGTCATGGACTTGTAAAACCTAAAACACTTAGGCAGGTTTTGGTTTAGACTTTACTAGATGATAAGGAAAATAGTTTTCTTTGAAAAATAGAAATAGATATAAGATCTAAAAACAAATTCAAACCCTTTGTCAGTTAAACAACAAGAAAGAACACAAAGAATTTATATGGGTTCGTCTTAACCCTAAGACAACATCTATTTCTTAGCAACCACCAAGTTTTCACTAACTTAGCAAAGTTACAAGTATTGTTCACTGCCACTTATGGCTCTTACACTTGTAAGCTCTACCCCAAAATTGACTTAAACCCTTATATTTTCTCACCAACTAAAGTAGGATCGTCTAACATACGAATATATCACCCAACACTTTTAGTCTTTTCTCTCAAGTTGTACAAGGTGCTTTGAGAGCTTAGTATCTTTACAAGAATATAAAGAAAGCTTTAGAAGAATTAATGAAAGAATAATTTACGTAGATGATTCATGTCTTGTTACTTCAAAGCTTCTTTTATATATAGCCTTTATCTCCAAGTATCTGTTGTCTCACAACAGTTGGATTCTTCACTCATCTTCGTCTGAGGTCTTGAGTATGTTAGAGCATTTAATGCTTGGATTAAATGCACGTCCATTATTAATGCAAAGTTCATGCTGATAGGTTAATGTGCCTTGTACATTAGCAAAGAAGTCACTTTTTTCATCATAGCAAGTTTGCAACAACAAAGCGCGCCTTTTGATGAGGATCAGTATCTTCCACACTATGGACTTCATTTATTCTTCATAAGACTTTGACAGATCATAAAAGAATGTTTTCTACATGAATGAATCTCAGAAACAGAGTATTAATGAAGGCTTTAAATGCATTACTTAAATGATACATTAGATCATCTTATGAGTGCATCATCTAAAAACTTTAGATGTATAGATACAGACCATGATCTGATAGCACATCAAACACAAATTTTATAATTTGTATTTATTTGCATCCAATCAAAATAATTAGAAGTCCTGATTTGTCTTTAAGACATAAACATCTTTTGACTTAACACTACTCAAAGAACTAGAGGTGCAGTTCAAAAATTTTCAAAAGAGAAGGCTTCAATTGAAGAAGCATCGATGCCTAAGATAACGGTAATTATAAAGTTATATGTGCATACTGAGAACCTTGATAATGACTGAACATTACCACCTCCACATTCTAAACCAATAAGTTATCCATCAATTCAACATCAACCTTCCTTTTCTACTCTGCCATCTAACCTTGACCAGCCTTCATCACTAATCCAAACAGAAAACCAAACACAAGATCAACCGTCCATTAGCAAAGCCCAAATGTAACCTTCCCTAATTGAATACCCCAATCTTCATAACTATTTAGTTGTTAATCCAGGACCCCTCATTCTTGATAATGAATGGAATTCCATTCTAGATGACGAGGGTATTCCCCTAAGACAACATCCAACCATAACCAAGCTTCTCAAGCATATAACCAATTGAAACAAAGCTCACAAAAATGACAACCTCTTGCTACCTACGGAAGAATTTGCAAAACTACCTTCAGTTCTATATACTCTCATTCACCTTAGCCATCAACCATTTGCCCAAGAGAAAAACAAATGGGATGATCCTAACTAGATCTCATCTATTACCTCTTCAACAAATCATCGAAAAGCTCACCTGGATTGATATCATTACTCAAGGGTCCTATATGAATAGCTTTCCTCTATTGTGGGTGCCTCATAATGCCTAGTGCAAACCTGATGAAGGTGCTATGGTGATTGCTTACCTTGAGGAATATAGGTTTCGTCCAATAGTGTAAGTCTCCAACCCAACTTAGGACTACTTTGTAGATGAATCCCATCAACCTTCAAAAGAGTTTCTTATCAACCTTCAAAAGAGTTTCTTACTCTTCCTGAGGGTACTTTCTCTTGAAAGGACACAACATAGAGAAGAGCTACCTCCTTGGAGAACGTCAAAGGGATAGGTCATCTTATAATAGCTGACATAGGATACATTTATCACCTAAGAATTAAACTTCATAAGAATACCATGACCCCTGAAAGAAGTTAAGAAGCAGCTTGCAATGGGCGCCCTCATTTACAAAATCTTACTAAAGAAGAATCAAAAGGTGACACCAAAAACAAGGCTGTCAAGAAAGGAAAAGGGAAGAAAACAAAGAAAAAGAATGCTTTGTCTAATAAAGAGTAAGCTACATTAGAAGAAATAATTATCAATAGTTTGAAAGACTCATTTGCTATCTCCCACACTCAGACTCAAGCATGCTTGAGCATCCATCCAAATAGGGTGAGGTTTCAACCACTTAGACTTTACACACGAGGATTTTGTCCACATCAAATGACATCATTTTTGCCAATGTCCTCAAAGCTCAAATGTTGTTAGAATATTACATAGGATGTTATCCTCTCAACTTTCAAATCAGGGAGTCCACACTGATAAAATTCTAACTTGACAAGGTGTGTGAATGAATGCCAAACTTGGATCCCAATAGGAAGAAGAATCTAAAGCCAGTTGCTCCAACCTTCCCTATCTGAAAAGCTTTAAAATGGCTAAGGTTCTCATCCCTCACTGTTGAAAAATTGGACGAACCATTACAAGAGGAAATAATTTCTTTGAGGATGATGCTAGACACATATGAAAACAATGTCTATGTGAACATAAAACAATAGCTAAAAGCTCAAATCTCACTCAAGTAGAAAGGGAAGACACTCCTACTTAAGGAGGAAGAGAGGTTCAACCATATAGAGCCTATCATTTTGATGATGTCACTACTAGCTTTCTGGTGGACAATCCCCAACCACAGCTTGGTGTTGAAGTTGTAATCATTCAAACCCTCAAGTCTGTACTTTTTCATCTTTACATCGTTACTTGTGAGGCAAACGAATTCCCCATAGAATCCCAAGTTTGGGAATGGATAACATAATATTTGGATATACACATGAGGCAGTATGAAGTACCCACTCAGCAAGGTCCAGATGTAGAAACTATGATCATTGTAGAAATCTTAAATGTCTTAATGTTGGATAAGGACCCACACATTGTTGAACTTCTAGTGCAAGACAAAGTTCACAATCCAAAGGAAGATTCCCATATTTCTAACTTAATAGTTGATGTTGTTATTCAACTTGAGCATTCTTCTAAAACAGGGACTGAAGTTATAAGTGCCACACATGTTGGAATCTGCTATTGATAAAGAGGTTGCAGAAAGCCTAAAGCAGAAGAACAGGGATGTTGTTGTAGAACCCAAAGTTACTTTATATAAAGTTACTTTGGACATTGAAAAGGCTTCAAATAATCAAGTCATGGTGACCCACAACTCTTTGAGCCTAAAGGACATTGTTCATATTAGTTATGTTAAACCACAAGACATTACCACATAGATGTTTTCAAGCTCTGTAAAAGAAGGATAAGAAACATCAAGATGCCTTAAAAGAATTTGCTTAACAACAATAAGTTTAGGCTCAACAACATAGACTATCCATGGAAGATACTATTGCCCAACAGTTTGTGCAACTGCCTTAGATTCTTGCACAACAGATCCAGCAATCTACAACAAACTTGCTTAGACCTATAAGAAACCAGTTCTTCCAACCTATTATCGTCCAATAATTTTTTGTTCAAGCTACACTTGCTCTTATGCCTACACAACAAAAACTCGTAGAATATGCTGAACTAGCTAGCTCTACCACATCATCCACATCAAAAATCACCATCACCTAAAGAAGATCCACCTCGGTGGTCATAAATCTCCATGATGGTTTATCATTTTTCATCTTTCAAACCCTTATTTTGCTAATGCATGCTTTGATCTTATTCTAATATAAAACATGAATAAAGGATGTTGGACTCAGGAGGAGCACTAAAAACACCTTCATATATATGCTCTGATATATTATCTCTGACATCTTATAATCATGCATACTCTATGAGTTGACTCTGATATCTTTCATGATTATGTTTTATCTTAATCAAAATTTATATGGTTTGTCATCATAAAAATGGAAATATTATTATATCTAGACGATCCAAAATACAAATTGTTTTGATGACAACAAAGATATAAATTATTGATAAACTAATAGTTTACCTTAAGTTAAACATGACATAGTGAGGTATTCATCGATCTGAATTAACCCAACGATCCTAACCAAACCAATTAAATTGGTTTAGATTTTTTCCTAGTTTGGATCCAATCTGAAGCAAACAAATTAGAACCGATGACAATTGGTTCGGGTATCGGATGGAGAATTTTCAAATCTGAACCAACCCGAACCAAATTAAATATATATTATTATTTTTATTATTTTTTAAATTCTGAAGTTACTTATATTTTAATGTCATTTTGTGTATCTTCTTTGCATTTTATGTCCATCACACACACTCAATATGACTCACTTTGACACTTTCATTTTCCTTTCTCACATAACCCTTAAAGGGCACCACGCACGCACACTATGTTAGACTATTAGCAAGCATACCAATGTCATCGCAAGTTACAGATTTTATATAAGAGATCATCTCCACAGGAACTTAAGTTACTCAACTTCTACAGATAAAAGTAAATAGTTCAATAGTTATGTACAACAAATTTAATCAAAATCTCATGGGTTTAACGGAAATAACAGAATTAGTGCATCAGAAATACGAAAAAATTACATAAACAAGTAAAGGAATTTAATTAATTCAAGAGAAACATAGGATTGGATTTCATTGTTCATACCCTCAATATCAAAATAATATTAATACATATGAATCATTTCTAACATCACTGATGCACACGTTAAATCACCCCGAATCGATCCCTCGCGTTTGAGAATCCTAAGAATATTTATCGAATATTGATTCCTCATGTATGAAGTAAATATCCCAGCATTACAATCATAATCTTGTGCTATTTGCAATCAAAATGTTATGCTCTATTCCTAGCAACATAACGTAAAGAGTAAATTAATTCAGTTCAAATTCTAAGAGTACTTTTCAGTCAAACTTAAAATCCAATTTAATGAAACTAGTGATCAAATAGAATCAGGCATTACGAATAGAATGAAATCACCAGTAATGAATAGAAAAGATTCATTCATATATATATATATAATATCAAAAGATATACATAAGAGTACGAAGATTAAATTCAATCCTTCAGAGAAACTAGCCAATCATTGTGTAGAGCACAATATCAACAGAAGAAATGATGAAGGATGCGATCCACGGTCACTTCTCTACTGCTTCGACTCCACTTTTCTCTTTTCTCTCTCCTTGGTTCGTGTTGTTCTCTCTCTTCTGGTTCTTCTCTCATTTTTTTCACCTTTTGCATGCCTTTTAAATGAAATGGTCCAAGAAGTGCCACACCAACTCGCCCAGGCGAGCTGGTTCCTTCAAGCTGAAGTTATGTCACTCGCCCAGGCAAGTGATAGCTAACCCACTTGAGTTGATAACTTCATGTTGAAGGAATATTGTAACAACCCACCTCGTCACTACGATATCACTACTCTAAGCATGAAATTTTCAATTTTAAATGAAAACTCCATTAATTTGATTATGAAAATGAAGGTAAATTTTCTGCGGTAACACACTCACCAAACAACGCACAAATGCATAAATAAATACATATATATGGGAAGGTAACCGAGACGAAAGGAAATACATACGAAAACCAAATAGATTTAATAGGATGATCTTGTCATTTACCTAACTAGTTCTGGGGCAACAAAGCATTGCTAGTTCTCTGTGTTGTCATTAAATGAGTAGTGGCCTTGTTGGGCCCAAACTCATTTATGTCAGTAGCTATGTTGGGCCTAATGGGTCACACACTAACACTTTATTGTCATGACATTATAGCATTAAAGGTTTTGGGCCTAATAATGGTTGTTGGCCCAAGAAAGAGTTTGGATTCTTATCTTAAAGAAAGAGGGGCGCATGAATGGAGTTAATGGGCTTGGATAGTCCAAGACATTATTAATTAATTTAAATAGTTAAATTAATTATCTAATATTTAAATTTGATAATTTAAATTTTGAATTTAAATATTTGAATTTAAATATGAATTAACTATAGTAGTTAGTTTCATATCAAAAGGAGAAGATAAGAGCTAGATTTGAATTTGAATTCAACTAGAATCTTATCATGATCATGTCCTAGATTGTAGGAAGAATTTTGAGGGCTGATTATGGGCTTATACACGGCTGATATATGATTATCTTTTGGCAAAATTAAATCCCAAGTAATTGACTTGGTCTTAGGAAGATAAGATAGGAGGTTGTTGGAAATTTTGAAATGCAACAACTCTATCTTATCTTCACACGTGGGATGCTTCATGATCAGATTTTGTGGTTAAAAATCTTACTCAAACTCTTCTATAAAGTGTGCTATTGTGATCATAGTTCTCTAATAATTTGAGAGGAAAAACCCTAATCTACTTTCCTCTATTTTCACGTGCCCCTTTGTGTGAGTGTTGGCTGAAAATTCAGTCACCAATATCATCTATTGGTGAGCCTCTTAGATAAGTAAAAACACTTTAAAACATAACCTTCTTCCTCTCCATTGGTGTGCCTAGCCTACCTCCTTTGGTGTTTGTTGGTAGCCTTCAAGAAGTGTTCTTGAGTCTTGACAAGAAGTGGTGTGGATCAACATTAGAGGGCTTGTATCTTCAAGCCTATCCTTGATAATCAAATTTTGAATATAAACAAGGTAACATCTATGTCCTAAAGAATGATTCTTGTGTGGTATGTGTGTTTCCGCTTTAAAAATTTTGTTTTTCTCACATGTCTTCGGGCTTCAAGGCCCTTTTCTATCAGGAAACATTGGTGACAGCTTGACCACAAAAATCAGCAATGTATTCTATTTTGAAGGCTTAAAGCATAATCTACTAAGCAAAAGTCAATTATGCGATAAAGGTTTTAAAATTTCTTTCAATCAAGATTGTCTAGGTTTATTGACCACTTCAACATTAATGTTGAAAATGAAGTGGTTGATAACACTGAATCCTCCAACAGCTTGATCACGGAGAAGCATCTCACCAAAATGGCCATGAAGAAGACCCCTGATGGTTGGATAATGGCTGGTCAAGCCCCTCCTCCTCCTCCTGCTGCTACTGATGATATTGAAGGACAACAAGTGGCTGATTCTAGAGAAGAAGAAGGGAATCCTCAACATCCTCTCTATTCCCAGTTTGAGTCCTTGATGCTGGAGAAAATGGACTCTATGCTCAAGATGCAAGAGGACTTCAAAGCTGAAACTCATGAGGCTTTAGAAGATATTAGGGGCAGGCTAGATTTCTTAGAAGCAAACATGAATGATAATGCTTCTATAGAATTCTAGGATTGTTTTCAATTTCACTATGTAATGGCTCCCTTATGCTTAATATAATATTTTCAGTTCATTATCCGTTGTGCCTTAAATGTTTTTGACTTTTAACAAGCCAAATAGGGGGAGAAATGTTTGATTAAGGGGGAGAATTGACTGAATAAGCATGCTCTGCAGTATGCTCTGTTTGCCCCTGTTTTTTGTTTCATTTTTGCCCAAAATCTTGAACTGAATGGATGTTACAATTTAGGGGGAGCTGTGATGTTAAAAGGAATTTAATCAATGTGTATGACTTGTAATTGAATGCTACTTGAATCACAAATGCTTTTAACACTTGTCTTGGCAAAAGGATTGAAAATTTTCAGGTTTGTAAAGCTCAAGGTTCTTCAAATTGATTCAATAATTAACTCCAAGCCTTGCTGTTAATCAACTGAAGATTTGGCATGTTTAAAGCCAAAAAGGGGGAGATTGTTTGTTTCAAAGGAGTCACTTGAAGAATGGACAAAGAATCAAGCTTAGTTTTGAACTTTCAACATGCCTTGAAGCCTTGAAGATTAATTTGTGATTAAATGTAAAAGGAAGAAGCATTTCTGGTGATCCAAGTGCATTGCATTCACATCATTCATTAAGTCTTTTAATTTGATTTATAAAATTCACAAGGTTTTGATAAATTGATTAAGTTTTTGAATTGAATCAAAGGTTTTTGGAAAAATATATTTTCTACTAATTTAATCGATTACATAATAATAATAATCGATTATTTTGTTCTTAGTTCATTCTGGAAAACTTTTCAAGAACAATGTAATCGATTACATATCAGATTAATCGATTATTTTACCTACGTTTACATATAAACTGTCTTGATAAACATTTTTAATCGATTACCAAGGTTAGTAATCGATTACATCATATGCCTCTACTTAACTAGTTTTGCTACATTAATCGATTACCAAATACAGTAATCGATTACATAGTTCAACATGTTTAATGAAGCTCTCTGTCTTAATCGATTACCAAAATCCGTAATCGATTACACAGTGTAATTCAAGTTTATAAAGCTTACTGTCTTAATCGATTACAAGACGGAATAATCGATTATTCTGTTCGTTGCCCATTCCTAGATTTCTATAGAACACTTTAATCGATTACATGGTTGATTTAATCGATTACATAAGTGAAATAATCGATTATTGGGCGCGTTTAATCGATTACTGACAGTTACAAAAGTTTGTTATAAATAGAACCCTTGCTCAGCTTGTTTAGTAACTTGATTAATTCGTATTCTGAGCCTACATAAGCTTTCTAAATACTTTCTTGGTGATTTTCTGGGTTCTATGAGTTCTTGCTTTCACTAATACACTTATGGGTTGTTAAGTGATTCTTGAAGCAAGAAGATTCTTTTAAAAGTTTAAGGAAGAAGATGTTCTGAGTTTTAATTTCATCATTCAACCTGGTACATTCATTCATGTGCATAATCATTTACTGGATCATCAGGTGATTTCGTTCCTTAACTTCGTGGTTGTAATTCTGTTTTGAATTTGTATTTTATTGTCTATTGTAAATGGGTTTCTTGCTTGTAATCTAGAGATAGGGTTTCTCTAGGGGTTGTGCTGAGTAGTGTTCTCAGTGGGTTTGTCTCTAAGAATCTAATAGTGTTTTAGATTTCTGAACTTTATCTAGCTTTGATAAAGAGAGACTTTGTAATTCTTGTAAGAACAGAAAATTTGCAATAGTGGAACTTCACTCTAGTGTTGAGTGGAAGAAAACTGGATGTAGCTTCATAGTGTTTGAAGTGAACCAGTATAAAAATCTTTTGTGCTTTGATTTTAATTTCATTCTTGATCATATTCTGTCCATCTTGATTATCTTGCTTTGCTTATCAATTCAATTTTCTGTTTTTAGATACCTTGGGCTGAGCATTTGATTGAATAAGTATTCTTGGTTTCAAAAGTGATAAAGATCCTAAGGGAAACTCTGATTTTGTTTTAAGAAATTTTAATTTACCAAGGTTTAACCAATTCACCCCCCCCCTCTTGGTTAAGTGTGAAGTGTTCCTATATTTTACAAATGACGATGTGAGGGATGATGGAGACACGGTATCCAAATTAGAAAGGTAGATCACTTGATCAACTCAATTAGTTCTGGAGCCACAGAGCATTACTAGTGTCTTAGGTGGTCATTAAATGAATTGGGCCCGTTAAAAGATTTTAATTGGTCCAAGTTTATTTATGTCAGTAACTAATTGGGCCTAATGGGTCACACACAAAGGTTATTCTTTATTGCAAGTTATAGTTTGGGCCAATAATTAGTTATTGGGCTTTATCAAGACTATAAGTTAAATTGGGTTAGAGTTGGACTTCAAGCCCACTTGAATCATGCGCCCTATTTGGGGCATTAGTGGTGAAATTAGTTTCTCCACTAATGGGCCCATATCTGTTGACAGGACCGATGGGCCTTGGGCCATGAATCCTAGTAAGTCAAGGAGTTGACTTGACCAAAATAAGTTTTGGGCAAATTCAAAATTTGAATTTGAATTTTGAATTTTGAATTCAAATTCAAATTCAAATTACGAACTGGGATAAGATTGAATTTATATTTGAGTTTAAATTTGAAATTTGAAATTTAAATTTGAATTTTAAATTCTATGAGGTTAGATTGTTGAGGATAATTTAAATTATCTAAATGAATTATCCAATAAAGATTGGATGAAGATTCTCTCAACAACATTATAATTTGAATTCTGAACTCAAATAAGTTATTGTTACAACAAACTTTGGAGGGAAGAGAATGAGAAAGGGTGGCGGTTTTTGGAGAGAATCTTGCTAGATTCTTTTTCAAATTTTCCCAACAAATTGGGCTGATTTGGAGTGAGAGGATCATGCAATGCAACAACCTCATTTCACCTTAAATAGGCACCTATGTGGGGAGGATTTGATAGAGAGAAAAATTTCACCCCCTCCTCTCTTGATTCTGAATCAAGTTCTAGCTTTTCATCTCCCTCGTCTTCTCTCCTCTTTGCTGCACCTTCACCTGACCTCAAGGCACCATTATAGTCTTGAGAAAAGAAACCAAATACTTGAAAGCCTCACATCTTGCATGCGCCTAGCAAGCCACCAAGGAGAAGGAGGAATCAAGGAGAAGAAGTTCTCACTTGCAAGAAGGAGATAACCATGTGGATCACCATTGTTGAGCCTTTAATTGATAAAGGTATTTCTAAAACCCCAATGTGTTTCAATGAGTAATTCCTAAGCACACACACATGAGGTGCATAGATGGTCTATGTTTTCGCATCAATAAAAAAATTTGTTTTTACTCTCATGTGAGCACACTGCGGTTTGACCAAGGTGCTGCATTTTTTTGAACTTTCAGTTGGTAATGGCTTACCACTGTAAGGTTTGCATGACCTTACATTTATAGGATTTCACCCACTCGTCTAATCTATAGGCACATTCCCATTAGCCACCACGCAAACCCTTAGCACTAGGTTGAGAGTCCACCAAACACTCTCAACTTACGTGTCTACCCTTATGCAAATGTCATGTATGCACTATATATCAGACCAATCATAATATTACAAGTCCATTTCAATTCTTAAAATATCATAATTTTATTAATATTTCATTAAACACTTAACGATATATCATGAACCCAACCATGGTACTTATTCACGTCCTCAAAGTATCAATATACATCAATTCACACTCACGTTATACTTATCATCACCTCATTAGTAATTTCGTATTCTCAATAAAGTGTATAAACATATACACACACACACACACACACACATATGCATATTTCATCAATAAAGAAATTTTCCACCTAGAAGGCTAGGAATCTTGTAATCGCCTCACCAAAACCACATATTAATATGAATTATTTGATCTCAACTTGTAATGAACTTTAACATAATAATAAGAACTCATAAAATCATATTATATGCACTTGGAATTGGTTTAGAAACTCTAAATAAAGTTTTTAGGATAAATAAAACATCTTGCCTAAATTTAGCTTAAGCCACAAAATTTAGCTTCTGCTAAAAATCATAGCTTCAACTAAATTCATGCAGCTCAAATTCTATTGAAATTTAGCTTCGGCTAAATTCTCACAGACCAAATACTATCAAAATTTAGCTATAGCTACAAATTTTAGCTCAACTAAAATTGAAAATTTTGCAACAAAAGTTCTTCGAATATATGAGCTTTTAACCCCATTAATGGCTACCCAAACATCCAAACTCACAATAAACACATCAATAGTCAACCCTTAAGCTTATAAATACCAATCCCCAACAAAAGAACACAATATTCAAATCAAACAACCCAAAATCATCATAAAAAAAGAAAAGAGAGTGATTTTCACTTACCTAAACTAGTCCCCTAGGTTTCCAAGCTCTTGAAGAAGGACGAAGCAAGGAGGAGCTGGGTTAATTCTAAGTGAACCTCTTCAACTTGTGATCTAGACTAGTTAGTGGATTTTAGGCCAACATCAAAACACGTTCAAACAAGATTCTAACACCAACCCAAAAGAGCTCATGCAAAAAGGGAACAAGATGAGCTCAAGGGACCAAAAGGAGAATGATTTGTTACTCACCTACTGAAATCAAGTAAGGAACCTCAAGGATTTTAGAGAATCAAGCGACCATTTGAATGGGTTTCACCATGCAAACTCTAAAGGAAGAGATTTTGAGCACAAATTTGGAGTGAAGATAAGAAAAAGAAAATGGAGAGAAGTTTAAGTATTGAATGTTAGAATGAAATTGTGAGGTGGGGTGGCTTATTGTATTGGGTACACTTCTAATTGGCTACCCCTTTCTTCTATTTTCACCCCATCATCTACATGTTTTTGTGGTTAAACCTTGGGCCTAGAATTTCCTCAAACCACTAATACTTTTACAACATTAAAATATATACAATCAACTAGTATACCAATTAACATAATTACACACTCAATTTATATCTTGTGATATAAAATAAATTAAACACTTAATCACATAAAAGAATAAAAAAAAACATGATATTATAGTAAAAATTGTGATCCTTACAATTTAATGATAAATTGGTCCTTGAATGTTAGTATTTAATGTCAAATTAATTCTCAAAAATACAAGTTATTATCAAATTAATTGGTCCTTGAAAATTAAAATTTAATGACCTCAAACTTAACAATAGGATAAAATCATCGCATTTTTTAACACATTCAGGTACTAAATAAGATTTTTTGTTTTTAAAAAACTAAATTATCACCGATTTACACATTCAATGACTAAAATGGTCATTTACTCCATAATTGGGACAAGTCTCTTAATACAGTCTATTTAGAGTGAAATAAATATAAGTTTTCTATAAGTATTTTTCAGATTTGGAAGTTTTTTCTATATTAGATTATTGGGGATCCATTTCTTCCCTTTAATGACTAAAATCAATCAAAAGATTTAGATGACAGAGTATAAGTGAAAGCATCTTTCATAAAAAAAGTATATATGAAAGCAGAAGTCAAAAGTTTTGGAAAGTTAAGCTGGGAAATTTGAGCAAGTTGTGGGAGGAGGAGAGAGAAATAGAAAAGAAATAGTTGGACTCTTGCACCTTTTACATTCTACTTTAATTCAAATATTTTTTTTATGATCTCTATTTTCATCCTTTAAGCTAAACACATAAATGTGGAAACTGGATTGGGAAGGAAAAAACTTCAATTATGGCAAAGGCCAAGCAAAAGGAAAATGAGATTGTTTAATTTGTTATATAAAGGTGCATCTTTTAGATGAATTTTTTAATATATTAAATATATTTT
The DNA here is from genome assembly GCA_013407115.1 of Glycine latifolia. Taxonomy (NCBI): domain Eukaryota; kingdom Viridiplantae; phylum Streptophyta; class Magnoliopsida; order Fabales; family Fabaceae; genus Glycine; species Glycine latifolia. The sequence continues at coordinate 190,227 of QARZ01041094.1, forward strand.
ATATTAGTTCCTACATACATATTTTTTGTCAAAATCACATTATTTTTTATTTGAGAAAATTTTGTTCGAGTCAAATAAGATTATTATGAAAAGCAAAATATAAATTAATGTTCAACCAACAAGTGATTGATTTGAATAGCAATGAGTTTGGATTCCTTAGACATATAGTCGGTGGTTTAAACCCTAAGAAGTATGTATAAAAAAAAGCTGTTGGGAGGAAACAATCTACTTATAAGTGTCAACAAATCCTATGAAGGAGATAAAATATTTTGGTGACCAATCTAAATACTACTTTAGACTTAGAAAAAGGAAAAATGTTTGATGGATTTAAATATAAACAAATTTTAACTATTTACACTCTATTTAATGATATTATCTAAAAAATATTCTTTAATTAATTGAAATTTTATATTCAATGATTCTTTTTTATTCTTGATGAAAAAGTTTATATTTGAAATGTGATTATTATAATTAAATGATATTAATTAATTTTCTAAATTAGCGTAAAATTGATTAAATTTACTTATATTTAAGTCTAAATGGAATACTTCATTTAAAAAAAAGGTCCAGATTTAGTTAAAAGATGAGAGATTTCAATAATTGAATTTCGTTGAAAACTTTAAAGGCTATGCGAGAGCCTTTCAATTTTCAAACACTAAAATTGGGGCAAAAAATTAAAAATAATACAAATTTAATATATAATTTGAAAAAAGGTGCAAATGGGGCAATATTTGGAATTCTGGGGCACCCTAACACGCCCTGCCTAGGCGTGTTTAAACACGCCCTGGCTAGGCGTGTTAGTGTCCCCAGTTCCTATATATAGCCCCTGAAAATGACACTTGATGGTTGCGCCTTCTCTCTAGAAAAAGCTCTGCCTTCTCTCTAGAAAGTCGGTGTTGATTTGTCTGAAGCGAAGCCCTGTCGAATTCTCAGCGCGCCCGACAAGTAAGTCGAGTTAAATGATTGTGCTTAGTATTTAGTTTGTTATATTTTTAAATTAGAAAATTGTTAGGATCATGTGAACTTGTTAGCGACCTATGTATTATGTTAGTGATTAGGCTAGTGATTAGGGTTACGTAATTTGGTGTAGCATTAGGGTTTACATTGTTATTAGGGTTTATGACTTGGGGAACATACGTAGGTTCTGGGTTTAGGGCTTATGGATTGTGATTAGGGTTGAGGGCCTGTGGTAGTGATTAGTGTGTACGTAATGCGGTGTACATTTAAGGTTGACAGTGTGATTAGGATTTATGGATTGTGGGTATAGACTTAGGGTTTATGGGTGCCGGTTTAGTGTTTAGGGCTTATGTTGTGATTTGGGTTTAGGCCCTGGGGTGGTTATTAGGGTGTATGTAAATCAGGTTTAGGGTTTATGGTGTACATGGGGATTAGGGTTTATGACTTGGGTTACATAGTTAGGGTTTATGGGTGTTGGTTTAAGGTGTTGGTTTAACTCGGACTTGTAATGTTTATATTTATTAGTTGGAGAAATTTGTTGATATTGATAGATATAACATTGAAAACCATCCTTAAATACAATGGGTGTGGATAATCCACTCATTCGAACAAGTCCCATGGATCCCACACAACATTGCTTTGCACTTTGTGGGGGTCATTCTTACTGGCTATTTTGGTATCACACGTTATGCTAGAAAGTTTGTTTTGTAATGGGGGGCCATGTTTCTCTACTTCTCTTTCAGAAGCTGGCCTAATTACCAGACACTGATTAAGCTCACAAATTAGGCATTTTTAGCCCTATATATGCTTCTGGATTCTAGTTACATTTTTCATAAGATAACTAAAATGGGTTTTGTTTCCAAAAGTTATTCTAATAATTTTATTGGGTTGATGAGGCTCTCGTTGACTTGTCTTGATGCAAGTATTTTTCTGGACAAACCAAACGTGCAAAACCTTAAAACACTTTCACTCTCTTTCATAAACAGAGATGGGGAAAAGAAACATAAAGAACCCCCGTACAGATCCAAATTACTACATGACAAAAAAGAGGTCAGAATTCCAGGTAGGCTGAAGAGAAGCAGTGAAGAATCGTTGGCATGTCATTGAAATATACTAATGTTAAGAATTGTTAGAAAATAGTTGTGAGTTTCCGCAAAACCAGTTGAGTGAAGTTGTTTTCGGGCTAAGCTTTCGGGCTTATGTTGTGTTACTGTATTTGGTTTAATGTATTTGATAGATGAAGTTGTTTTGTTCGAATGATTTGTTAATCGTTAATATTTTGTTTACCGTGGTTTTAAATTTTTGTACATGTAGATACTGAATAGATGGCTGATTCATCCTCCACATCATCATCGCGATCTGCATCCGACCATGAGGCTGAGCCCATGGATCCCACTGCCTATGTTGTCCCAACCCCATACAAGTGGGGCACTCTGCGTAGGCGTATTCAGCGCACGCACGTTTCACAAGTTGTGTGGAACGGGGGCATGCCACCTCGGGTATTAAAGACTCGACGTGGTAAAGTGAGCGGTGGACCAGATGCGGACGATATACCCGATGTTGTTTCTGACATGTTGCGCGAAGCTGGATTTCTTCATGTCGCACGCATGCGACATATTCAGGTATGCAACCATGCAACTATGAAATGAGTTAAGACTCGTTAATTTGATAGATGAGATTGTTTAATAATTTTTATGTATTTCAGATGGATGCTGCGCTTATTAGTGCTCTGGTTGAACGATGGAGGCCAGAGACTCACACCTTCCACATGCCGCAGGGTGAGATGACCATCACGTTGCAAGACGTGGCTGGTATTCTGGGATTGCCCACCGACGGCAATGTGGTTACTGGAGTGACGGTTGACGAGTGGGCGACCGTCATTGAGGAGGTGTTTGGTCACGAACCTCAGGAAGACACCGAGCTGAAAGGTGGATATTTGCGCTTGTCGTTCTTTGATAGACATTTTGCGCATTGGGGTGAGGTGGTTCCCGACATTGTTCACGTAACGCGGTTCACGAAGGCCCACATTGCACGCCTTATCGGATCATGGCTGTTGTGCGACCGATCTGGAGGTAGCATGATTGCAGCACGATACGTGTCGTTGCTTGCAGGGGATTTTGTGGACATCGGCCGATATAGCTGGGGCTCAGCTGTCCTTTCACATTTGTTTAGACAAATGTGTGAGTGTACAGATCCAGGCAGGAGTGACATCGGTGGGTGTCATATGCTTCTTCAGGTGTGGGCGTGGCTGAGATTCCCACCAATTGCTCCAGCTATTCCGCTGCCTACACAGCCGGACTGGCATTTCGGACATCGGTATGTATGTTTATAGGTTGTTCTTGTTTATAATTGTAACAATGAAATGAAATGAATTGTTATATTATACTAACATTACTTATTTTGAAATTAGGTTTAACGTTTTAGGTCGACTTAAACCGCATGAACTGGTCGTGTATAGGATGTCATTCGACTCCCTTACTCGAAACGAGGTACATATAGTAGTTTTTCAATTACTGTACGTTGGCATCTGTGGAACATGCTGTGAACTAATTCAGTCTTATTTTCTTGTGTGCAGGTCGTTTGGCAACCATACGGGGACTACGACTTTCTTGGTGCTTCTGAGCGTGAGCGACTGCTGTGGATGGCAACTACGCCTATCATATGCTTTCACACAGTTGAATATTCGCAGCCGGATCGATGCATGCGGCAATTCGGGAGGGATCAGCCAATCCCACGCGCTCCGAGGAAGCTGAAGGGTGTGCATGATCTTTCACTTCGGGGGAAACGAGAAGACAACTGGGTTCGTAAACTCAGACCATTTATTGCGCGGTGGGATGCTAGGGACCAGCACATTGAGCTTCCCCCCTTGATTCATGGGTTGCTGTCACCACACCATGAGTACATGGTTTGGTTCAGAGAACACGGGAAGCGGTTCATCACAAAGAAGGGCGCGAAGACCGGTCGTGGTGTAAGTTTTCTTTACATCCTCATTTGTCTATTTAAATTCATTATGCTACATGACATACTTTACAGTTATGTGTATGTATTTAAAATTGTAGGTCGATGGGCTGGAGGCTTTGTACTTCGCGGTAAGTAGCCCGAATAGGGAGGCCTTCGACTTCGATTTAGCAACTGAGGAGGTCGGTCGGTTAATGTCTGTCTTCGCCGAGAGCTGTCGCGTGGAGGAAGCAGGCCCACATGCTCCCGACTCCCAGCTTCAGCCCGAACCAGAGATTTCAGTTGCAGTTGGCCGACGAAGAAAAGAGGGTCGTGGGCTAGAGCGTCGGCGGAGACCGGTGCAGCAGGTTCCTGAGCCCATTATTCGACCGAGGCCACGCACAGAGGGTTACTTTAGGCCTCCTGTTATTGCCGAGACATATGGGACACAGCCCGTATATTACGAGGGTACTGCGCAGGGGGGGCATGCGGGCATGGACTACGCCGATTTCAGTACCGAAGCCCAAATGCCTACACCAGGCCCATCGTATACCCAGGCCGCATATGTTCCAACTGCAATGACATGTGTTGGAATGAACATGGACGCCGAGTGGAGTGCGGCACAGGGCGACGACATTCTGTTCCAAATGGATTGGGTTTCACAAGCTTGTGCCGCTTGGCAACCACATTCACCATATGTCACCGAACATTATGAGTGCCCTATGCCGGTGTATGCAGAGCAGGGCACGGCATGTCGATCTCCTCATGTGCATCTGTATGATGCAGGCCCATCTCAGGCAGGCCCATCTCAGGAAGGCCCTTCACAGGTAGACCCTTCTCATGAAGGCCCTTCACAGGCAGACCCTTCTCAGGAAGACCCTCCACAGGCTGCCCCTTCTCAGGCAAGTCATTCTCAGGCTGGCCCTTCTCAGCCAGCCCCGTCCGATCCAGGTAGTTCTCACCGACCACGAAGACGTGTACAGCCTGATCGACAGGCACGACGTTCACAGTGGCCACCGCCCTCACTCTGATTTAATTGCAGTTACAGTGTATATGTTGTTTGGGTTATATTGTAATGGATTGTATGTTGTAAACTACGGTTATTTGTGACATTTATGTTTACCATGCTCGGTCTAACTATTATTTCATCACGTTAACCCCGTAAACAGAGACAATTACAATAAAAAACAAAAGACGGAAAATGCATTTGTCATCATAAGGATAATTTGAAAACAACATTGTCGGCATACATCTATTCCATATCGATTTGTGGTTTGCTAAAAATGGCTAAAATTTCAATTGGACCAAGACGTTTCCAGTAGTTGGATTCCGCTAGCATCCTCAACACGTCTTCATCGCTTACCAACTCCTTTATGTCATACTGGATTGTGGTGTCTGAGTATTGTGAATGTGCTGCGTGACGAAAAAACATTTTTCTTACCACCTGTGACATGTGAATTCCATTTGGGGGAACCCCAATAAGCGCAACTTGCTTGATGATGGCCTTCAGTGTTTCAATGGTGCATGCAGAAGGAATTTCAAATCGGATTGGGTTTGTTCCAGTAAAGGAATAACCCACAAAATTGCCTCTTCGTGGTATGTTCCAACTTCCGTTGTAATATAACATTGCATCATGTGTGGGGACGATGGTCGACTGAAGTAGGTTGATTATCCCATCGGCTGTTCTGTTTACGGTGCATAATATTTCTATAGGACCAGCAGTGGACATTTGGTCGTGACACCTTAACATTCTGCAAACATCATCATTGTTTGTTAGTGCGAGAGAATGAAAAAAATAGTGCTGACCTGCGTCGAGGGATGGTTGTCGGTAGTAGATGTTATCCACGAAATGGCCATCGGTTAGTTGAAGGGTGTGGTGAATCCTACTTTGAAGCGTCTGAAACGAACACTCGTTAGGAACGCGCATCGCTATTGGAGTGGCACCCTGAAAACAAACACCCGTGTTGTTGTGGTTGGTATATCCATTTGGATAAATGAATGCTAATTTGGAGTTACCAATGCTTTGGGTGCTTGTTTCTCCTAAGAAGGCCATGGTATGGAAAATGAAATTTACGGGGCGACGCATCTTGTGTCCGAGCGTGTACCTTATATAGGGTTAATCGCGCCCAAGTTGGGCGTGTCTAGTCACGCCTAAATATGAATCGCGCCCAAGTTGGGCGTGTCTAGGCACGCCTAAATATGAATTGGGCGTGTTAAATCACGCCCTTCGTAGGCGTCTTCAGTTAACTGTAACAAAATTAACGTGGGTACGTGTAACGTAAATCATGTAACAAAATAACTTCACTTCTTATCCATAGGTCAGTGCTAGTGTCAGGTACAGTAATTTTGGTACAATGTCAATTTATTTTATTGTTGTGAATTAGGACTTGATGAGAAATTCGAATATTCATATGTAAATGAATTACTTCAAAATAAGAGATTATTTAAGAATTTCATAATTATATATATCTTTGTATCAAGGAATGTTACACACGTGTAACATAATTTATACATATATTTAATGATATAATATGAAAAAACATATATTTTATTTTCTATTGGAATCGTGAGCACTTACATGTCTAGGCACATGAAAAACTGCATCTATGAAGACGCGGATATGCACGTGTACTTTCTCCCTTTTATCACATGCTAGATCTTCTAGTTACAAGTAACAGTGCCTTCGCAGTTGTAGTATAGGTTGTTGGTTAGATTGCATCGTATATAAATAAATGCATGTCTATTGTCTAGTGACACAAAAAACGTTCATTTGTAAAGACACGCTCTGCTTGTATAGTCGTTTAGGGTTTATGGATTGAACCATTTAACAACATCTTTAGGGTCATAAAACCTAGGTCACCAAATATGTCACCTAAACCTAGGTCATACATTACGCAACATTATTTAAAAATCAAATACATTTAACCACGCACTTATAAACCAAACATAATAACAGAATCATGAAACACCACCCCGAGTAGGACAAGCTGTACGAGTATGTCCAACTTGCTTGCACAGACCGCATCTACGAGCTCTAACAGGTGTTTCAACTTCATCCATCTCATTACGGATTCTGGTGGACCTTGGACGACCCTTCGCACGCAACATTTCCCTGTCAGGGATGATAACTAGATCTTCACTGGGGGGGAATGGCAAGTTCATCACCAATAGGTTGCCAAGGTAATGAATAAGCCTCAACCAAGTTGGTAACGAGGAAGACATCATCCACATATTGCAAAGGATTCTGACGAATATATAAAGCAGCAGCTGCGGCATGGCTACAAGGATATTTGAAGGCCTTAAACTTTCCACACTGACAAAAACGGTCAGTTAGGTTAACTGAATATAACCTGTCGCAGCCATCGGCCACCTCAAACGACGTTTGCTCAAGGTTATAGGTGCGTACATGGTGGCCTGTAGCAATGTTCTGATTATGCCTCATAGCATCAACGACATTTTTACAATGTCGTTGTGATTGCTGCATCTGTGCAGTCGCCGTCTGACCCCTTCTCACGAAGTATTCAACCAATCGACTGTATGTGTGCTTCACCAAAGCAGTAATAGGCATGTTCCTTGCTCCCTTGAACACCTTGTTGACTGATTCAGACAAATTTGTTGTCATGTGGCCATATCTTCTCCCCTCGACATCATATGCACGAGTCCACTTTTCCTTAGGAATGCTGTCAATCCATTCTGCAACCTCAGGACTAATATCGCGGAATCGTTCATAGAGTATGTCAAAAACGGCCATACAGGGAGTATAACCTACACAATTATAATACCATTAACGTTAGGTGAGTAAGACATTTTTTAATCTAACTAAATTACAAATAATTGTGAACATACCCAAAGTCATGAGGCTCTTCTTCAATCTTGCACTCTTGAATCTTTGATTGAAATTACTGGCAATATGACGAAGGCAGAATACGTGATGCGCAAAAGGTGGTTGCCAACCGGCATGGTTCTGCACTGCAGATATAATGCTACGGTGCCGATCTGAAATGAGGCATATATTTTGCATTTGGGTTACGTGGAAACGAATGTTAGCAAGGAAATATTCCCAAGCTTCCAACGTCTCCCCCTCAACAATGGCAAATGCCAATGGCAGACATTCATTATTCCCATCCTGACTCGTGGCGATCAGCAATTTTCCTTTATACTTACCATATAAGTGAGTCCCATCAATTTGAATGACTGGTTTGCAAAATTTAAAAGCCTCGGAACACTGTCTAAAAGTCCAAAACATTCGCCGAAACACACGCTTCCCTCTGACCAGTCGGTGTGCCACAAAATAATCATTGGTTTGAATATCAAAAAAAGAACCTGGTGAAAACCGAAGCATGTAGCTACACCACCGCGGCAAAAATGCATAAGATTCTTCCCAATCTCCATAAATCATTGCCATCGCTCTCTGCTTCGCATACCATGCCTTAGAATAGTTAACTTTAAATCCGAAGCTGTTGGTGATCCTCTCCTGAACCAATGCGATTGACACGCCTGGTTCCTCCCTAACCATTCCTGAAAATGACATTGTAACATACACATTTACAACAAACCTTAACATAATTAAATATTTTTCAAAAAAGCACAAATTCTGAGTTCATACCTGCTACAAGTGAAGCAATGATATTCACATCAAGTTGTCTATGACCATGTGATATACGGTCGTTGAGGCAATTGTGTTTTCCACCCCATCTTGAAACCACCCACTTCTCACCGTATACTGGTTTATACACCCTAACCCTCCAAGGGCAACCATCCTTGTGAGCAACACACTTCATGGCAAACTTCTCAGGCTTGCTCTCAACCACAACTGCTTCTTGATGCTCCCTCATTAGGTTTCTCTTAACTGCAATTTGTGCCTCCTTTTTGGAAGGGAATTCCTGTTCAAGAAACAAATCGTCCCCTAGTTGCCAGGGACCTTGGACTGAACCCGATCCTGAACCTGAACCGCCAAAAGATTCTTCTTCGCTTGGGTGATTCCAATCAATATATGTGTAATGTGGAATCCCGTCCCAAAAAGGAATAACCGCACCGCCTTTAAATACAACACACATTAATAAGTATGCGTTTGCAAAATATATAGCAATGCAAGACAATTATACGAAATCACTTACGGTTTAAGTCATGTAACTTACCTTCAACTGGTTGTTCTGATTGTGTCGGTCCAACACCCGCACGGTACCGCATTTCAGACGACCCCACATCAGTTTGTTGCTGGAATGCATTAGCATCCACACCAGCATCTTCATCATTATCAGACGCACTAGCATTCTCCTGAAGAAGACGATCTTCCATCGCTATATTTTCATCATCATCATCATCTTCATCGTCATCCATAACCCAAGTTGGGTCATGTGAATCTTCCTGAGAGATGTTTGCACCTACAACATCATATTCAGGTGCAGCATCATATGATGGTGCAATATGTGCAGAATTACAACCAACTGACCTCCTGCGTAAAACAGCTTCCTGAACTACGGTGTAATCCACATACAACTCTAAAAATTTCTTCCGTGACTGATTAAAAAATTCTTCAATGACCATTTCTAATTCTTCATCATCCTGTATTGGAAACCCCATGTATTCATCTTGCTGCCATATTCTTGCGGTGATACATGTGATACAATTATTTCCATCCGCACCCAATTTTGGAAGTATCTTCTGATGCAAATCACTCAATCTTGCATTTCGGTTAATTCGTGTCATCCTTTTATCCCCTTCGAAGACAACACCTCTTTCCCCTTCAATTTTCCTTCCATTGAAAAAAAACACAACACGAACAACCTCCGCATCACTCGAACTCATTTCCTGCAATCAACATAAATAAACGTCAGAAGCACACAAACACCCGAAACCCTAAATTATGAAACACAAACCCTACATACAAAACAAACCCTAACCCACATAAACGCTTCTACAGATGTAGTTAGTCCCCAGTAAATCACCAAATCGTGAAAGAAAGTCAATATTGTCAAATACACACAGGCATAAAGAAGTGGTCTTGTTTACACAACAACCTAAACCCTAGGTCAAGTCACACCAAGCCATACACCCTAACCACGACATTCGCATTACACCCTACCACGGATACCCTAAACCCTAGGTGTGTTCACCCTGACCTAACCCATAATCACCCTAACCCCTAATCCACCGATGCCCCTAAACCCTTACGCCGTAACACTTAAACCCTAGGTGTGTCCATCAACACATAACCCCTGTTCACCCCATAAAACCTAAACCCTGATCACCCCATAAACCTTAAACACTTACGCCGGATACCGTAACCCCTAGGTGTATACCCTAGGCCCTAAACCCATAATCACCCATGCCCCTAGGTGTATACCCCATGCCCCTAAACCCTTATGCCGTAACACTTAAACCCTAGGTGTGTACCCCCATACCTAACCCCTAATCCACACATGCGCCATAAACCCTAGGTGTGTCCATCAAGACATAACCCCTATTCACACCATAAAACCTAAACCCTAAGCCAGAACACTTAAACCCTTATCACCCCATAAACCCTAATGACAATTTCAACACTAAACCTAAACCCTAAGACGTAAACATATACATTATGAACCTAACAACTATATCGCTAACAACTTTAAATAATATGCAACATTGTAGGGTTTACAACTTACTTCTTTCAAGCGCTAATCTTCACAAAATATCCTATCCCAAGCTGCAGATCCTGAAGCACAACAACTTCTACACAGAAATCGACTTACTTGTCGGGCGCGCTTTGAATTCGACAGGGCTTCGCTTCACAGAAACAACACCCACTTTCTAGAGAGAAGGCTGAGCTAATTCTAGAGAGAAGGCGCAATTCTCAAATGTGTTTCGAAGGGGCTATATATAGGAACTGGGGGACACTAACACGCCTAGCCAGGGCGTGTTAGGGTGCCCCAGAATTCCAAATATTGCCCCATTTGCACCTTTTTTCAAATTATATATTAAATTTGTATTATTTTTAATTTTTTGCCCTAAAATTGGCTAACCACTTTAATGTCTATATTTAAACGAGAAAATATAGGTGAAAGCATTAAAACAATTGTCCTTTTAAAAAAAGCATTAAAACAATTGCGAAAATTAAGAAAGGCTTTACCAAATTTTGTCGAAACTCGAAACCTAAACTAATTAAATTGGTAATTAATGCTAAGCAAGGTAATTATATACGCAGGGCATTAGAGATGAGAAAAAGTACATTGATGAAAAGGAAAATTATTCAAAAGATGTTTGGTTAGAAGTTTGTATACCTAATTAAATTATATTTAGTATCTACTGTATCGTGGATTAATAAGGTGCTGTGGCTGCAAGTCATGTGAGTTTGTTTGGCAACAGACCGTAAAACCTACAATAGTATAGGTGGGCAGGCAAAGAAAGAAAAACACATGTTCCTTTTTATTTCATTTTATATTGTTTTTTCTTTTATTTTGTTCTTTCTCGTTCTCTTACCTTTGTATTATTTTCTAATATATTTAATAATTATTTAATATGACGTTAACATTAATATTGTTTTGTTTATGCATAGTGTACAATGTTTTACACTAAAATAAAAAGTAAAAATCACTTTTTTTTATAATTTTTTATTAAAACATCAATTTTAAAATAGTTGTTGATTTAATTTTGTTACTTAAATTATTAAGAGTTGTCAGATCAAAACTTAAAATTATTATAGTTGTTGATCTAATTTTATTTTCACTTCAACATTTTGAGGTGTCAGATCCAAACATTTTTATTCATTTATCATATTAAATTAATTTTATATATTATTTTGTATGTATTTTCATATTATTATTATTATTATTAATTAACTAATATTTTGATCATTATCATTCAACTATTTAATACATGTTTTTATATTTTTATTTATTGCTATATTATAAATAAATAGTATATACATTTTTACCCTTTCTCATTTATACCAACAAAAAATCAATAATTATTTTGGTTTTTGCTTTATATCTTCAACTTATAATATTATGTTTTTAACATGACATATTATTATAGATGATATTTAGAGTAGTAGTTCAGTAGTCATAGGTTCACTCAAGTATGCTTCAAATTATTTTCTATGTATATGCAATACTTAAAAAATACAATTAAATTGATGCAAAAACCTCACGGTGGTATTTTATAGGAAAAATTATGTTAAATAGTACCTAATTTACAATACTAAATAAATTTAATATATAAAAATGTACAAATAACATAATAAAAATAATATTATTATTATTCTTTATATTTATGATACATAATAAATTTTTATTAATCTTTAAGATCTAAATTTATATGGATAAAAAAATCCTAATGTTTTATAATTGATCATTATGAAAAAATATTATTATTATTAAAAGAATATTATTATAGCTGTAAAGCATTGACTAATAGAATAGTTATAATTATTAAATAATATTATCTTTCCAAATTCACTAAAAGTGAAAACAACAGTAACATATAAAAAGTAAAATGTAATTAATAATATAAAAAAATTAGGGATACATACAAATAATAATTCTTATATAGATAAATAATTCTAATAATATATAAATTAAAACATATAAAGTCTCAAATATATAAAAAAAATACAGATAAATAACCTTAAAAGTAACATGTAATTAAATTAAAATCAAAGAACAAATACTAACAGTAAAAACCAATATCTCTTAAAAAAACTAACAACTAATATCGCATAATTGAAAATTTAAAATAACTTTTAAATACTTACAATAAAATTATTTAAAAATTATTAATTATAAACACTTAAAATTTAAGTACATATAAACATAGTATTCACAATAAAAAATGACAAATCAAATTTAAATAATACCAATTTATGTATTTATTATATATTTTTCAATTTATATATTTTATACACGTATTACTTCGTTATTAGCTAGAAAGAACAATCAATTTTTTAATAGGCTTAATATTTTTAAAACAACATCTCCTCAATTAAAAATATAATCAATTATCTTTGACTTTAATATCCTTCTAAATATTTTAAAAAATAATTTTATTAATGTGCATATTTTTAATATGTAAGTACTAAATATATATATATATATATATATATATATATATATATATATATATATATATATATATATATATATATATATATATGTGTGTGTGTATGTATGTATGTATATATAATAAGAGGAGGGATCAAATTACATCAGTGTAACTTTATCAATTATTACATTATTCTATAACTTTCAACATAATAATGTTTTCTTAAATTCACCATTGGATTGAAAGTTCTTTTCACATAGATCACATATGTAAAATTTCATATTAATCCAAAATCATTTTTTACCTCGTTCATATATATTAAAATCGACATAATATAAACATTTCAAAATATAATGAAATATGAATTATTTGATTACTTTCTTGTTGTTGTTCAATTTTTACAAAATCTGACACAAATGATCTTAATCATATGAAAATATAATTCAACAGTTCGATCAATAAAAATTATATTATATATAAAGTTAAAAAAAATATAATAATTATCAAAATTATACTAATATAATTTGATCCCTCCTTTTTTATATATATATATATATATATATATATATATATATAAAATTTAATCGAACCAGTGCATCAGTAAGTGTATAAATAAACTTCACTTAAACAAATATTAACAATTGATCAAAGATTTAATTTTATAATAGCCATTAGATTATTATTATTATTTATTTGTAAAGTAAACTTCCCTCGAAGAAATATTAGTCATTAATCAAAGATTCAATTTCATAATAGGTTGTTTGTGACAATTGTATTTAATAAAAATTAAATTTCTCACATTAATGCTGTTAAATATATAATTTTGATAATTAAAAATTAATTTTGATATTTTATGTATTAAGTAATAATATGTTATTTTTTATATAATTTTAATAATTAAATATTAATTTCAATCATTTTGATATTATATAGTAAAATTAAAATTATATTGCTACCTACGCACATTTTTAAATTAGTTACTTTAAGACATATTTCACACAAAAAAATAATTTAAATTAATAACTTTTAAAATACGTAGTTAAATTTAAAATAATTCATAATATGTTATAATTAACCTATAAATTAATAAATAAGTTTATATATATAATTTATTTTAAATTTAGTTATTAAAATATACTTGTGAGCAATATTTATTAAAAGTGGTGATTTAAAGGTAACATGTTGATGAATACTTGAGTTTCACAATAGTCATTGATGTAATCTAATAAAATTTAGCTAACCTAATTATCAGCAATAAATGTAATTATGTTACAAAGATTTATAGTAAAGGAAACTTCAATAAATGTTTGTTATTGATTGAAACCTCAACTTTATAATATCCGTTGATAATATTTTTAACAATTGTATTTATTGAAGAATTAAGTTGCTTACATTAATTCTATTTAAGAAAAAATTGATAATTAAAAAATAATTTGATAATTTATATTAAGTAATAACATGTTATTTGTTATATAATTTTAATAATTGAATGTTAATTTGAATAACTTTGATATTAAGTAATAATATTAAATATTATATTACTAGTTATGTATATTTTATATATTAGTTACTCTAAAGAATTTAATGGTTATACATTGATAATATAAAATAGTTTTTAAGTGTCATTTGATGATAAATAACTATTGACATGCCTTTTAAAGTACTTTTATAAAAGTTTATCATTGTAGAATATTATAAAATTATTTTACATTTTTTATGTACAGTTTGTTTTCTACTCTAAAATATAATACTGTTTTATTGTTTATAATAATATTTTTTATTTTTCAATTAAAAAACACTAATATATGAAAATTAAAATGTAGTGATATTAAAAAAAATAGTAACAGATATCAATAATATTTCTTAAATATAAATAATACATATAAAAGTTAAAGTATAATTTTTTTAAATTATGGTTTTTAATTTTAATATAAATTATATTTAATAGACTACTCTTATTAATATATATATATATATATATATATATATATATATTAATTATTAGATATAAATATAAAAATTATATTAGTTAATTGAACGTGTGCATTTCACGGATTTAAAATCTAGTATGTAAGTAAACTTCATTTGATGTTTTTAAAGCCACTAGATCAAAACATCAATTTAAAAATAGATATTGATATGATTTTGTCATTTGAATCATTACTTCGCTTCATTTATTTATAGTTTTTCACGTTCAAATATTTGTTGTTTCATAACGGTTTGATTCTTTACTTAATTTCTTTGTCTGATGAATTTCTAATCGCTGAGACAATTAATGCTTGCATTAAATGAATGCCACTTTTTTATGGAGTGAGTCCATTTTAATGAGTTATCGTGATAAACACTTTAGCATAAAAGTTACATCTTTAATCATAATAGGCTTGCACATTAAAGTGCGTCTTTTTCTTATGAAGATTAACACTTAAAGTTACATCTTTAATCATAATAGGTTTGCACATTAGAGTTCTTATGAAGATTAACACTTTCATATCTTGGACTACATTTATTCTTCATAGGACTTTGACATATCCTAAAAGAATGTTTCTGCAAAAAAGAATCTCAGACACAAAAATATAGATTATGATCTAATAATATATCATACACAACTTTTATCATTTATATTTATTTGTATTTGATCAAAATAAAATAGGAGTTATGATTCGTCTTTAAGACATAAATGTCTTTTGACTTAATATTTACACTTTCACATTTTGGGATCGTTAGATGAAACATTTTAATCCTTTTATCATATTTAAATTAATTTTATATATTATTTTGTATGTATTTTACTATTTTTATCTTATTTATTATTATTATTATAAAATATAGAAAAAAAACTAATAAGATAAGCAATGATGCAAACTAATTATAAAGTTAACAAAATATTTTAAAAATAATTATCTACCATAGAATATTTACTTTTAATAATTACTAATTTTATAATTATTTAGTACATTAAATTTAATATATGTATATTAATAATTCGAGCATAGATATATTATTGGGCTTCTTAATAATCTATATTATATTTTCTAAAAAATTAATCTATATTTTATTACCTGTGTCATTACTTAATAAAATTTAAATAAATTCCATATCTATATAATTTTGCCTCAAGAAATTAATGGAGACCATTGCTTTTTTTTTCTTTCTCTTTTTGACAAAGAGACCATTACTTAATATATATATATATATATATATATATATATATATATATATATATATAATTACAAATAAAAAGCACATTTAATTATCAGTTTCATAGCATTTTTTTTTTGTTTTGTTTTGAAACAATTCATTAAATTGAAAATCGTATTGCAACGAGAAATGAGTACCACAAATAATGGAGCACCTAAACAAACGTAAATCTTGAATCATTGAAAAATAACTAAAGAAAAGTAATGTTACATTAATTTGTTAAAAATATAAATTGTTAAAATAACCTTATATTAATTTATATACTTATTAAATATAAATACAGATAATTAATAAAATAAGAAATAATTTAGCATTAATTTAATAATTAAAAATCATTGTTAAAACAATTTTTAACTTTTACTTTCTTATTATTAATTTTAAAAATAATGATTATTTTTAAAATGCAGTGTCAATTTTTTTATAATTTTTTGAAGATATGACTATATTTGTAATTATTATCTTTTATGCATTATTAAATAGATTAAGAGAAAAGTAATAAAATAAAAAATGTATATAAATTATTTAACAATTATTTTAAGAATAAGTATTGTTAAATGAATGGTAGGATTATTATAAATTACTGTACAATTATGTTGATAGCATTATAAATTATATTTTCAAAATAATAAACATTTGCTTAAGGCGAGAAACGGTATAATGAACCACATTATACAGTTTTTAAAAGTAATGAGTTAATGATCTTCAGACTTATAATGAATCAGTGTATGATACCAAAAAAAAAAAAAAAAAACTCTGCTTATTGGTAACTGCTACGTTACATGCTCTCCTATCCTTATGCCGTTTCAATATTTATATCTAATAGCCACTTTTAATTTGTTATGAATCAATTGTTTTCTTAGTTTTATAAAACTGGATAATTATTTGAATCATCACTATTCCTTCTTTTGTATTATATATTCCTTTACAAATGTTTCATTTTCTGGTTGTTTTTCTTCTTGGCTTAGCATTTTTTTTCTCATTATGTTTTAGTTGGCTTATCCATGAAACATTTTGTACAGATAAGAGGAGAAAGTTTTCATAGCAATGAATTTGACAAGTGATATAAATTGAAGAACCACCTATTAATTTTAAAATTATATAATTAACCACTAATTATGTATATCATTTTACTCTATATATTTTATTTTATTTTTATGATTTTTTTTGTATTTTTTTCGTTTCGTATTTTACTATTGTGTTATTTGATATTTTGATTATTCTTGTTCAATCAACAAACATATTTTTATATTTTTTCCTTTTAGTACTACTATATTATCTTTCTCATTTTGAAAAAAAAAATCAATAATCTAAAATTTATATATATCTTCAATTTACATATTTTTTTTAACAAAAGATTTTTACATTGTATATATCTTTAACTTACAACTTTTTTGTTTAATAGGATATAAAGGGAGCCTATTATTGTTACAATTTTACTTCTTTTTTATTAATTTTTTATAATTTATTTATGTATTTACTTAATACAATTTATTTTTCTATTATTCAATTGTCTTTTTTTGTTTACACATATTCATTATATATGATAGGGTCTAATTTACTTGATTAGACATACTGAGTAATTATTATAAATCTCTTCAATAACATCGTATTCAATTATGAATAATATATATATATATATATATATATATATATATATATATCTTTTTTATACAAAGTTGATTATAGTTTCATGTTTATTAATAGTTACAAATGAATTATGATTTAACAATATATAATTTTTTATTTTATAATTTTTTTATTGGTGTACTAAAAAAATATTACAAAGAAGAAAAATCACTCTGAAGAAGCATCGATGATGCTTCAAGAAGAATCTCTAAGAAGCTTCTTTGAAATATAGGTTATTAATTTAATAATTATCATTGATGTAATTAACTTAATTATTATATTTTTATTTTGAGGCAACATGAGCATAAAATAGGGGTAGCGGAAATGAAGATGTTAAGGTGGATGTGTGGATATACGAAGATGGATAAAATAAGAAATGAGGATATTCAACGAAAGGTATCAGTGGTACCGATATGTGAAAAGATGATGGAGCATAGATTGAGATGGTTTGGGCACGTTATGAGACGGCCATTGGATGCTCCTGTAAGAACAAAAGTTTTTTACCAAGAGTTAAACATAAAGAGAGGTAGATGTCGACCGAAACTTACCTAAGGAAAGGTAGTTAAACAAGACCTAATGGAGTGAGATATAGATTGGCGGACGATATGTCTTAGGACGGAGTGGAGAAAAACGATAAGCTTGGTGGAGGGTTAAACTCATTAGTAACTCTATGTTCCAATTGTTCCCTTGTTTTAGTCTTTCTCCTCCTCTTTTCTCCCTTCTTCCTCTCACCATTCTGTTTTTAGCCTTTTTTTTCTCTCATTTGTCTTTTTTCGATTTATCATTGAGTTCATCTACCACCAACCCCATTAACTTGGGTTAAATGTGTTGTTGATGTTGATGATGTTGATTATATTTTTATTTTGAAATATCTATTATTAACTTACAATAAAAAATTTAATATTGATGATATTTATTATACAATTTTTATAATGATAAAAAATTACATTCCAATTAAATTCATAAGACTTAATTTTTTATTCTTATAAATTAAGACATTAATAATAATAATAATAATAATAAAATTTGTTTCATAATGATAAAATTATAAGATATTATGATTTCTTTTATTTTCATAAACTCATACCATAAAGAATAATAAATACCCATTAATGCATATAAATGAGACCTAATCACATTGGTAATGAATTATAGGTTAGTTGTAAATTTAACAAAATGTTTGAAATAAGTTTTCTTAATTCTTATTATACATAAAATCTATTATAAATTAAAATATATAGTACTTTCACACTAAAAAAACTTAAAATATATAGTAAAATAGAATTGAATTTGAACTTTAATGTGATATTTAATGATTTTAATGCTTTATTTATATGTTTAAAAAATATTAAATAAAATTATTCATAAATTTAATTAAATATCTTGAATTATTTTAATATTTATTTTGATAAAGCCACTAAATTAAAAATCGAATAGACTCATGTAATTAATATATTATATTTTCAATATCTATCAATGGTTAAAATTAATTATTATAAACTTTAATATTTTATTTTATAATTTTTATTTTTATTAATAATTTTTTTAACACAATCAATTAAAAAATTAAAATAAATTTGGCATAAGTATTAATATATTTCTTTTTATATTTTATATGTAGAAAAAATGAATATTTTTTTCGCTTAGACTAAGAATATAAATCACGTCAATTTTTTTTTCATTTAGTAAGATTGTATTAATCTTTCAAAATTTAGCATCATAATTTATCATTTTATGAACTTAAAACTTAATAATAATAAATATTTTATAACAGTTAATTATAAGATATATATATATATATATATATATATATAGCTTTTTATCTTTATAATTTCATATCATAAAAAATAATAAATATTCATTAGGCATAAGAATAATAAATATTGTTTAATATCATATACATAAAAATAACAATGTATATAATAATAATGAGATTAAAAGTATGATATTAATTAGATGTTTCTGCAACTCGTTTCCCGCCTGCTTTCTAGTCTTTTTCTGGGGAGTATCCCCTTTCCCGTAAAAAAAAATGAGATTAATTATAAAAATAGCACCACCTTCTTTATTTTACTTGGAATGAGAAAAACATTTAGTATCTTATGAAAAATAGCATGTAATGATTAGTTACACACTAAAAATTATAATGCTTAAATATAAAGATTAAAACATATAATAATCCTTATAATACCAATCATTTAAAATGATTTTTTTATTACAAAAATCATTTAAAATGATAAATGTTAATAATTTGTTTAAAATGTTTAAAACTATCTATTAAGAAAAAATTAGTATATAACTTAAGACAAATTAGGAAACTTATTATTTTGATTATATGTAAATAAATACAAATGGTAAAAACAATGCTAATATACTCCGGATGACAGTAAACATAAGTTATGATATGATAAGACATTTAAGAAAATCATTTAAGAAGACCATTTATTTCTCTATGTCTAAGATTCTCCTTGTAGAGACATTCTCTTAGGATTTAGCAAAGTCTTATGAAGAATAAATGATATTCAAAATTTGAAAGTGTTGATCATCATCAAAAGATACATTCTGCTATATAGACCTGCTTTGACGAGTGTGAAGTGACTTTTGTGGGAATTTTTTAAACCAATAATTAATGTGAACTAATATTATAAGATAATTTATTAGCTACTTATCATCAGTGGATTTTATTTTATATGGTCTAATTAAGTGAACACGTTAGATTACTAAATAAGATGATATAGACTTAAATGAGCAGATGCCAATGTTGGTCCGTTAGGAGATAATGGGAACCCTATAAAATTAACATGCTATAAGAAGGTTATGGTCCCCAATATATCGAGTCGTCACACGTAATTTATTTTCTCCCCATTTAAAGAGTCACAAAGGTCCCATTGAAAAATAAAGAAGCTTCGGTTGAGGAAAAACCATAACGTCATTCTTTGAGATTGTGATGGATAGCCGCAAAGATCTTGCAATAATTGTTGAAAAATGCTTAGATCAGGAACCAACTACGGATCCAAGTATTTTATCTAATCCTTAATAATCAAACATGTTGTAGATCCTAAGGATTTTGGTGAATTGTCCTAGATTATAAACCTATGAATTTTTAGCTTCCGAATAAAGATTAAAGATATTACATACTTACATACCAGAAGTCTAAATGTTTAAAAATATCATAAACTATTATGATTCTGATTTTGTGGGATGCCTAAATAGTAGAGACTCCACCACATTATGATACATATTTAACCATGATAATGGAGTTAATATCTTGCTTTGAGGTATCAAACCATATGATATGACTGCTAAATTTTGTCATTGACTTGCCTGTTGCTACAAACATCAAGAGGCCATTAACTCAGTAGTGTTATCCTCCAACAACAATAGGAGTTCAACCAGGTCAAAGGTTATTGATATAAAGTATTTGGTTGTTAAAGAAATAATTCAAAAATAAATAAAGATGTTTATAGAACATATAGAAAATGATAGTATGCTAGCTGACCCACTAATTAACTGTTGATTGTTAAAGTATTTTCATGAGCATGTTGCTCATATGGTGTCATTTTAGTTATTGCCTTGTTTTCAGTGGGAGTCTTACTTTATATTCTATGTTTGGATTTTGATTTCATGTATTTGATTTCTTGCAGAAATAAAAGTTATACTTTATAAGTTTATTATTAAACTTGTTTATATATATGCAATTTAAATTGCACTTAAAGATTTCAGATTGATCTCGCAAAAGACTTAAGTTAGACCAATTGGAAATTGACATGATTGAGATCACATTGCATGTAATTTTATATGATGCTTATCCATATTGATTTATGTCATTAAGTGTATTGATGTGGTGGTCATTGGGGTCTCTTCCTCCATTTCCTTCCTTCCCCTTCCACTCTTCTTCTTTTCCTCCATATTTGTAAGCTCTCTCATGGAAATGGGAAGCTAACCCATCCATTGTTGGGGTTCCAACGACCAAACACTCTTGATATAATGATTCTAACTGTCTATTTAATGTTACTTTCATATCATTGTGTTTTTCTGAGCTTATTCATGTGTGTGGTTTGATCTCCTATATGCATGCTTTGTTATAGGGTTTCAATGCATTGGGAAATGGTTGTTTCCTTGGAAATGAAAAACGCTTCTAAATGATGTCATGTTCAGGGATGGAGTAGTGTTGTTTAGCCTAGGTTACAAATCATCTTTACTCTTAATGCAAATTATTTGACGTAGCTAGCTGAGGGATCAGGAATGAAAGTGATTTAGGGTTCTAAGGCTTGAGGAATCAAAGATAGAACACATTAGTAGATGAGGGTGATCGAATTTAATCGTTGAATAGAGAAATATATTTAATATTACATCAATGGTAGTTTCAGTTCGTTGAACTCCAACACGTGACCATCTTCCGCATCAACCGACATTTCACCCCCAAGTGTGTGTTTCTATCTCTTTATTGTGCCCCTCCTCAACTATCTTTACTTACATCGCACTTAACATTTCCGCAATTAGGTAGGAAATTTCAAATTCAATTTTTGTTCGCTTGAAATTAGGAATATATTAACTCTATGTACAAGCAAGTTCCCTGTGGAATTCGACCTCGGACTTACCGAGTTACTACTTGACAAAGCGGTACGCTTGCCGTATTTAGCCTGCATCTGTATTCCTTGTATTATTTGATTACTTTATTAATTAGGATTAGTTGAAATGTGTGTGAATTATCCTTGTACAATTGCTTGGTGTGGATGTTAACTTATGTAGAGTTTGTTTGAGCTGCATTGAAATGAAGTGATTTTGAGTTTGATCCAAAACCCATTTTGATAAAATCACAATTTTGTATTGGTTAACCGTTGGATCACTTTAAAATTTTAAAATAGGCTCCTAACACAAATATTCAAAGTTTGACCGTTGGGATTTCTGAAATAACATCTGAAGTATTAATACTTTTCACAGAAGTAGCGAAATTTCAAAATTTGGTCAGCTCGCCCAGGCGAGCCAAAATTCTCCTGGGCGAGTAAAGTCGGTTATAAATTCGCACCAGCAGCATAAAAACACACAAAAAAAATCACCTTCTTCTTCCCCAAAAAGCCACCCAACCCCTCCCCCTCCTCCACTAGCCACGGCCATCGGTGACCGCCTTGAGCCGTCGTTTCTTGCTATTGAATCACCGCACAGAGAGGAACACTTTAATCAGAGTGAAATCTTCAAACTCAACTCGAGGATTCAGTAGAAGAGTCTCTAATCCTCCATTCGTGGTTTCTTCGAGGTAACCGTGTTTTATATGCCTTCTCTTATCTAGTATGAAGCCTCTCTTGGTATCTCTTGTGATTTGGGTACCGTTATTGAGTGTTTTTACACTTCCTTAGAAAAACCTTTGAAAATGAGATGTTGTAAAAGTTTCCTTTTTATAATATTGATGTCATTTTTGTGACATTCGTTGAGCCTCGGTCGCATTGGTGTAATAATCGAAATTTCAAAATGATGTCCTTTTGATGTGGACTTTCAAAACAACATTTTAGCCCCTTTTGAATTTGAGTGGGTATTTGACCTTGAATGTTAATGTTATCTTTGTCTTTGAAATATATACTAAATTATCTTCGATTTGGTATATAGAGCTCTGCGTTTGGGCCAAAGCACGTGAACTTGAGAGAGCTCAAAATGACGCTACAAGAAGCTAACAGAGGGAGATAGATAGGTGAGGGAAGTTTATTATTTGTTTACAGCTTTTGATACCATAGTTGGGGTCAGGGAACCCAATTATGAAGATGTATGTTTGTCCCTATTGTGTGCTGGTTTTCAAGAAAAACTATGTTTTAAACTAATGGGATGCAATATATTTATTATTGATGTATGTTTGTTCCTGTTGGGTGCTCGTTTTCAAGAAAAAACTATGTTTGAAATTAATGGGATGCAATGAATTTGTTATTGATGGATGAAACTGTGAATGATGTTATTGTTGTAATGATTGGATTTTTGGAAAATTTCTTAATTACAGGGGAGGCTCTGCCAAAATTTTTATAATATGTTCTCCTATTTAATTCTTTATTAAATTTTTAAATGGGCATAAGAGTGTGTTTTTTATATTGTAGTCCTCCTCTTTAATTTAAAAATTTCCTAAAACACCAGTCTCGTGGTAATATGGATTGTGAATGAATGAGATTTGTGATGTTGATGATGATATTGAAATGAGATTATGTGAATGATTATATTAATATGAGATGATATTGATGTTTATGATGATAATGTTGAAATGAAATGATGTTGATGTTGTTGCTGATATTGAAAAGAAATGATCTTGATGTTGTTGATGATATTGAGATTGAGATGATATTGATGTTGATGATGACACAGATGAGAGATGAGGTTGATGTTGATGATGTCATCGTGATGGATGTATTACAAATATGGGGGTGCATGACTGGATATCCCTACGGGGAAGAGTTTACGAATTTTAAGCATTCCTGCAGAGTAAAAAGGATTGCTTAGAATTCCAGTCTCTATCCATGGTCAGTGCATTGATGAGCCCATGTTTGTATGTTGTGTATGTACATGGGGGGTGCATGACTTATTGGATATCCTTGCGATGAAGGGTTTACGAATTTTAAGCATCCCTAGAGAGGCAAGGGATTGTTTAGAATTTCGGTCCCTATCCACGGTCAGTGCATTGATGGTGCCCATGTTTCATACTTCATAATTGTATGGATGGAAATAGAATGAAGGCAGTGTGTACCTATGGTTTTTATGGGATAAAACGCGGGTACTAAGAGACATGTCACTCTCGATTTTGGAATTCCCTTGAGACTCTGGCTGATCACCATGGGGGGGGAATGACCAGTGCACAACAGGGTCACTCTGATAAACTACTGTATCATTTTCCTAAGAGAGGCTATTTCCACGAGAATGGTACCACATTGCATTCTGAGAGTTGAGTCAGGTGCATGCATCATTCTGAGCATAATTAATTTGAATTGTGGAAAAAGTTGATGACTAGTTTGTTGAGTGTGTGTTGAACTGATTGATTATTGAGAATGATTGTGGTTATAATTATTGTTTTCTTACTAATCATTGTTATCTGGTACTTGTTGATCTTGTATGATAAACTCACCTTGCAATTTTGTACCGTGTGGTTGATACCTGTGATGATCGCGAACTTTTGTTCATGGGAGCAGATAGGTAGCAATAGCTGATATTGGAGAGAGATATTTTTTATCGGAGCCGCCAAGCCGACGTGATAACGTTGAAATTCATTTTGGGAAAGATTTTTGTTTTGTTATTAACTATTTCTTAGATGGTTCCTTAAATACTTTTTGGTTGGGCATGTAAATTTCAGACTTAAATACATGTAAAAACTAAACTAAGTTCTGACATGTGAAAGACATATGTGGTTCAATTTATAGATATCAACATATTTATTTATTTATGTATTTGTGTGATGTTTCGTGAGTGTAGTATCACAAAAAATTTACTACCATTTTTATAATAAAATAAATGGAGTTTTCATTAAAAATTGAGATTACACGTTTAGAGTAGTGATATCGTAGCGACGAGGTGGGTCGTTACAAACAGCACACAATAACCAAAAAGGGGGGTGAATTGGTTGATCTTGGTCAATTAAAAATTCTTTAAACAATCAGAGTTATGAAGATCATATCACAAATAGTACAAGAAAGCTTTCAACCAATCTAACACCGCTATTCAAAGAATGCAATCAAATTTTTTTTCCTGTTGATTAAGAAATGCAGCAGCACCAATGAATGACATATTATAACAACAAGAAAAGATTTGAATGAAGTAGTCAATACAAGGATTTAGATTGGTTCACTTCTCAACCTAGAGAAGCTGCATCTAGTTCTTCTAACCAAAAAGGTTAGAGTTCCACTAGTAACAAATTGTTCTTACAAGCTTTTTACAACCACTCTTAATCACACCTAGATCAAGAACGAGACTTCTAACTCACTTAGAATCATTGTGATCAAGACATAGAGAACACTTATCTTCACTCTTACCTCTAGGAACACCTATCTTAGAAAAGCCTTAAGAAAACCTATTGTTATTATTACAAACAAAAAGAAACTCAAAAGAATTCACAAAAAAGTTGTATAGAAAGAAACCACCTGATGATCCAGTAATGATGTATGCAAAGATTACCAGACTTGAATTTAAAGGTGGAAGAAGCAAGCTACTTTAGAACTTTCTTTCGAAAACTTCTTTTGAAAGCTTGCCCAAGAAGAAATCCTCTTTAGAAATCTTGAAGCTTGAGGATTTGTGGGTCTAATAAAATTTAGCACTTGGAATCTTTTCTTACTTTAGAAAGATAATGAAAATACTCTGATATTTCATTGTACTTTTTCAAAACAACCAACATCTATTTAAAGAAAACTGTTTGTAACTGTCAGTAATCGATTAAATTCACTTATGTAATCGATTGTTAACACATATAATCGATTAAAGTGTTCTTGAACTTTCTGGAAAATATTTATGAGCAATGTAATCGATTAATTCACAATGAAATTGATTATCACAACCAATCTTTGTTTCAAACATGTGCCAGTAATCGATTACAGCAATATCGTAATCGATTATCACAGGAAGACTTTTATGTGATTTTGTGTAGTGTAATCGATTACCATACTCTTATAATCAATTAAAGTGTTCTTGATAGCTTAAGTAATAGACTACCATTTGCTGGTAATCGATTAAAGCATAGAAAAAATGTTTCTCCAGAAACTTAAGCATTGAACACTTTGGCTTTTTATGCATCATGAAAACTCTTTGTTTCAGAAAAGCTTTTTCACAAAACTTATGCTTTTATGAAAACATGAATGTAAAACCATGTATGAGCTTTATGCAATGGATCATAGGAAGCTTCATCTCATACACAAATTACAACTACCAATCAATTGATTTGGCATGTGAAAAAACCTAAATACTTTGTAGCCTTAGAGACTCAGCTTCTTGATCTTCTTGAGCTCCCCCTAACTCTAACACCCTAGGTTCTTCGAAACTCTCTGCCACATACCTCAGTGTATCTTTGTCCATCATCCATTTCTTCAACACAAAACCTCACCTTCTCATAGATGGAAATAGAACCACTGGTATTTTACTCACTGTACAGTCCTCTTGAACCTTGCTACCGAATCGTGTACGCAGTCCTCTTACCACGTACATCAACGGACATGACAAATTAGAAAACAAGAAAGAGAGATGAGGCTCAAGCTTACATACTACTCTCAGGGAATCACTCGCATCCCTTAAAGCGGTAGAACCACTTGTCAAACACCAGCAATTGGACAACATAATGATTGTAATTATAACTATCTAACCAAACATAGCAAACAATTTGCCAAGGGTCGAACACTCCCGGACCCAAACCACAACGTGTATAGATAAAAAATTGCAATATGTAGACATATGTTTACTATAAAATAAATTTGCATGCCACATATATAATTGTTGGAGTTCACGCTTTTCCGATCTTATCATTCAATAATAATAATAAAATTCAAGCACTTATTTCAGTAATTTTATTAGTAGAGAATCATCACAATTTCATAACATGCAACATTCATCAGATCTTGCATTTATCTCAGCAGTATAATAGTAAATAGATCAACAGTTCTAGAAAATAAATAATTCCTAGATACTTTATACGAAGGCACAGATCCCAAATTAAGCTATCTATTGTCTAAAATATCTTTGTTGCTCGATTTTTAATAGTTTTCCTCCTAACTTATTTTTAGCACTCTCGGTGTTCCGGGAGTCGGATTTTCACAAATATTATAAGCTACCCTACATTTTCAAATCTAACAAACTTATTTATGAAGTCAAAATTTTAATAAAAACAGTCCATACTTCTATAACTCAATTAAAATTCATGAAACAAATTTCATTTTACTAAAGTCTTTAAACTTATTTTGTTTGTAACTTTTGCTAGGAAACTCCAATTTAAGTGAAATTCAAGGCTAACTCTATGTTTTAACATAGATTTAGGACATGACAACAAACTCAAAAATTTCAAAGCAACAATATGTTCAAAAATATTTATCAACAAGCATAGGGTTCAAGAGTTGGAGAGACCCCCCTTCCCTCTTGATGAACTCACAAAATCTTGAAGGAGAATGAAGAATGTTTAGTTTTCCAAAGTTTCCCTTCATGAGTAAAACAAAATGATAGTTTCAAGTTATTAGAGAAGTTAGAACAAAAGAATAAAGATGAATCAAGTCTAGGATGAAGAATGAAGTTCATTAACCTAAGCTTGATGACTCAAAGGCTAAAGAACACTAGGAACAAGCTTGGAAGAAGAAGAAGCAACACTTAACTCCACTACCTCAAGATGGAATTTGTCCAAAATGATGGGATGAAGGCTCCAATAGATTTTTTTTCTCATAAAGACCAATAAGCTATGGTGTAGGCTTAAATTGACAAGGCTTTGCGACACTTGAATGATCCCCTTGCCTGCCATTTTGAACGTGTCAATCTATACCACAAATGGGTAGTTTTGTATTTTGCAAAACTACCAAAAATGAAAGGGATAAGATTTTCCAAAAAATGAGTATTTTATTGTTTTCCAAAACTAGTAAATCTTATCTTAATCGGCTAGGTTACTGTGCTAATCTTTAGGAATATGTGTACTCAGAGTGATCCTCACATAGTGAAGATTCTCACACAGATTTAAATTACACTATCACTTAGTGGGCAATGCAATTTTGCTACAAATGTAATTTTTTTATTCAACCAGTTTTCAAATTTCTGGCAACTAACTAAATAAACTGTTTACACTAAAAAAATATAACTAACACTAAACTTATACTATTAATATCATATAGAGAATAAATTAAATCACTCAATCATATAATTAAATTACACAGTGCAAAATTTTCATTGTCTAGCCTTTAATAGTGCAATTTTACATGTGTAGAAAAATAAATAAATTGAGAAAACAATTTCAGGATGTTACAAACCCTATTAGGTTAACATGCTATAAGAAGACTATGGTCTCCAATATATCGAGCCATCAGCATAGTTTCTTTTCCCCCCATCTGAAGAGTTACAAAGGTCCTATTGAAGAATAAAGAGGCTTTGGTTAAGGAAGAACCATAATGTTATTGTTCGTGATCGTGATGGATAGTCGCAAAGATCTTACAACAATTGTCAAAGAACACTTAGATCAAAAACCAACTGCGGATCCAAGTATTTTATCTCATCCTTAATAATCAAACATGTTGTAGATCCTAGGGCTTTTGCTGAATTATCTTAAACTATAGACATGTGAATTTTTAGTTTCTACATAAAGAATAAAAAATAGGGATTAAAAATTAAAGATATTAACAAGTTTCTATTAAAGTAGTCAACACGATAACCCATAAGAGTGGGCTCTTAGCATGAAGAAGAGACGTGCATTTAATGAAAACATTAAATGCTCCAAATTATAATTATCATCAGATGAAGATCAAGTGAAGAATCCAACTGTTGTGAGACAATATACACTTAAAGATGAAGACTATAAATACTAGAAGCTTTGAAGAAGATGTGAAACATAATCACTTTCATTCTTTCATTCTTTTTGTAAAAAGATTTTGTTTATTGTTGTAAATTTTAAAAGCTCTCAAAATACCTTGAACATATTGAGAGAAAAGAGCTGATTGTATATTCATTTATAAGATGTTCATAACTTAGTAAGTGAGCAACCTCAAACAACAAATCCTTTAATTTGTTTAGAGTCAGCAGTGGCTTGCTAAAAAATATTGGATTTTTGTCAAGCTTGATGTAGAGCTTGATTGTGTTAGAATCAAAAGTGACAATGAATAATATTTGTAACTTGTGTGAAGTAAGTGAAACTTGGTGTGTTTATCAAGAACCGAACGTAGTCTTAGTGATAGAGACACTAATATAAAAGTTCTTGTGTATGATCTTTCTTATTTTCCTTTAAAAGTTTTAACTGGCCAAAGGGTGTGAATTAATTTTAGAATTAAATAAATGTCTTGTGTTTTCTAAAAATGTTTTTAGATTGTTTGATAGGTTTTCTTCTAAAAAATCCATTATCAAAGTTTTATCAAACAAAAATTTTGTTTTAAGTGAAAAATGTTTTAAAATTTCTAATATCACAACTCAATTCCCCTTCTTGTGATATTTAGCTTTACACTATCATTTCAAACTAATTAACAACCATATTTAATAAATAAAAATCACATTATTTCAACGACTTACGAAAAATTCTTAAAAAATATTTTTAGCAATAAACACATTTAAAACATTGATAAACACTGCATAAAAAAACATTGATAAACAAAAAAATTTCAAATAAATGTTAACATAATATTTACAATAACAAATCAAACACCAACCTTTAAATAATTATACAGTTTATCTTTATATATTTTTTCATTTATACATTTAATACAGGTATTAATACATCACTATATTACTTGAAGAAAGAAAGAAAAAACATAATAAATTTCAATAGGCTTAACATTTTTTAAAAGTGTAATTAATCATCTTTCTAAATTTTAATGTAATTATATTTGATATATTATTGAATATTTTTAAAATCAAATTTTTTATTTTTATACATATAAATTTTAAAATAAATTTTAATAGGCTTAATATTTTTTAAGACAACATCTAATCAATTAAAAATATAATTAACTAATTTTAATATAGTTATTATAATATGTTACTAAATATTTTAAATATTGATTTTATTTATGTATATGTATTTAAATAATAAATATAAATATAAATATTAATAATTTAAACGAATGTACGGGTTTAAAATCTAGTCTATATATTAATTTATTCTTATACTAACTATAACTATTTTTATATCTTATTGATATAACTATTACAATTGATATTGTAATCATATATTAGTAAAATCCAAAATTTTATTCTGGACCTTTATTCTGGAACAAAACACACTTAGTCACTTTTGAAAAGTGAATCAAATTTATTAGTTTTTGGTCATTTATTCTTCAACTCGTTCAATAAAAATGAGAGAATAAAAGAGTTCAAATTATTTCATAAAGACATAGAATTTTATGTTTAGTTTTAATAAAGAAAGAGAGAATATACGATAATTAATAACTCTACCTATTATTATTAATTTATATTTGAACATTAAAATGTGTTTGTGTTCTATGCATAAATAAATAATAATTAAAGTATAATGTTTCAAATGAATATAGTTTTTAAATATATAGACTAATTAGTTAAATAACATGCATGTAATTATGTGCATCAAAATATTAATTAAAAACTACTTTTTAATTATTTGTGATTTACTATATGGTAAAATATTTTATTATTGAAAAAACTATAGAATAATATAATCTCATGACTTTCACACAAATTATAAAATTAATAACAAGTGGAGTTTTCTAATAAAGTTGTATATTTATTATTTGCATTAAAACTTGGGGGCAGATGCCAATGTTATATTATCTTGTATTGAATAAAAAAAATGTTAAATTATTCTATCTCACTTTTATTTTAAAAAGTACATTATTTATTAAATATATTCATTTAGCAAAATATTATGTAGTTTTAAAAATTCATATTCTTGATCTATTTAATAAGAATTTATAGTCTAATGATTAAATAAATTAATAAAATTCAATGTGTACGAAGAGTTATGAAAATAGTAATTTTATCAAGAAATACTCTCATAATAATTTGATCTCTCTCTGTAAAACTTTTATTGTGTTGAAAATGATAACAATAAATATAAACTATTATCTCATATTAATTTGAATGATAAAATTAAAAGATATATACATATCATTTTTTATATATAGTCATGTGCTTACTAAGTTTTAATCATGTACAATATATATATATATATATATATATATATATATATATATATATATATATATATATATATATATATATATATATATATATATATATATATATATATATATATATATATA
>QARZ01041094.1:221894-277265 GCA_013407115.1 Glycine latifolia
ACTCATATATAATAGTATGTGTAATTCAGATTTATATTTCTAACATTAAAATGTGAAGTTTTCTCATTAGATATGCATTCTATATCTTATAAGGAGCGATGAACTAAAAATTAAACTAAAATTATTGTGACAAATGAGAAAAGTAAATATGATTATTTGATTGTAAGACTTGTTTTCTGCTAATAAGTGGTCAAATAATTTAAAGAGTATAATTAAATTTAAAATTTGCATTGGTAAATAATTAAAAACAAGTGTTGTTTTTTCGTAAATTTTTGCACACCTAAAACACTTGAAAAAATATATCATATATTGAAAAAAATTTATTAGGTACTAGTATTTGGTACGGTTAAGTTTCATTCATATAATCCTTATATTATAAAAAATAAATTAGGTTAAAATGAAATTTTTATTTTTCTATTTTTTAAAATTTGTGCTTTTAGTCCTTTCCTTTTTAATTGAGATATTTCATCTTCTATTTCTAAAAAATTTACGATTTTAGTCTCCTATTTTTTTATTAAGACATTTCATCCTTTAATTTAAAAAAATATGTGATTTTAATTTTTGTGATCAATTTCAAACGTTGATATAATTGTTGACAGACAAATATTTGTTTATTATACATATCACACATGTTTTTTTTAAAATTATTTAATTACTAACAAACTTTATTTATTAAAAAAATATAAAACTAAATAGTCAACAAGTCTAAAATTGACCTAGGAGATTAAAATCAAATATTTTAAAAAAATGGGATGATATGTCTCTAAGAAACTAAAATTATAAATATTTTAAAAGTGAATAAAAAAATTTTTTAATTAAAAAATAAAAATACTAAAATTACAAATTTTAAAAAATAGAACGACTAAAATTATGTTTTAGTCTGTATACGGTTAGCGTAGCTAGATATTATACACCAAGACGACATTGGGGTATTTGAGGAAAATTGTCCCCTACTAACTTTAATTTTTTGTTAACGTAATATACATGTATAATTTAAAAATTGCTCCCATATTTAAGATGTAGTATAAAAATTCAATGTATATTAATATAATGCCCCCATAAATTTATGTACTTGGGTATTGCTCGCAAATCATAAAATTTCTGGATCCCTTAGTAATTATATATGTACATATATAAATAACATAATATATCAATACTTAATATATTACACTAAAAAACAATGTATATTGTATTAAAAATATAATATAATAGAATAACACAATTATCTACTACTATAATAAATCATATTATCAGTATATATTCGCAATATTTATATTAACATTTTAATATCAATCATAAATATATAGCGTCACCCATTCACACATGATATATATATCGATCTTTCTCACAATTGGTAATTATATAGAATGTTGTCTCGTGAGGTCATTTCTTATTTTCCTTATTGTTTTATACAATTTTCAAATTATAAAGTAATTTTAAAACATTTTTCAATCACCAGATATATAAATTAATTTACATGAGATTATTTAATCAGTAATTTTCAAATTGAATCTTAGATATATAATTACATTGCATACACTCAAAGGGAGAGTCTTACTAATCATAATAATCTTGTCTGCCTCAACAAAATTTTCCTATGCAGAAAATGCCTATTATATATTTGTGAGAAAATAATTTCTTAACTTTTATTTTATTTTTTGCTTTAATTTAGCATTTTCACTATAATTATAGCAAACTATAGTTGTATGGTTCCATCCTAATCTAAGAAGAGTGTAACAATATATTCTCCAACACACTATTTCTATTATATTCTATATTATTAATTAAAATTTATAATTCTATAAGAGAGATTTATTAATTAAATAAGATATTAGACCCATTAAATTCTATAACTTTTAATAAATTTTAATAATAAGAGAAGATATATTTCAAATACTGTTTTTTTTTACAATAGTAATAATGAAAATCAAACTTAAACTTTCATGCATTTACCTAAATCCACCAGTAATTAATGAGATCTAATTTAATTGATTAAATAGAATTTATTATATAGAATTTATGAATTATTATAAATCTGTTACTGTATTTGATTTTCACGAATAAAAAAAATCACCAATAGACTAACCGTAGTGATTCCATTAAAAAATGTGTTTGCCAACATTTTTTCCTAACCTAAAGAAGGTAAGAGACCAAATTTAAGAAAAGTGCACGTACCCATGACCACCGAATGATTAATTAAATCACGAGGCTGCATGATTTGCTTGGATATTTAACCAAAACTCTGAAGTATGGAAGAAAGACCAATAATAATAATAATAATAATAATAATAACAATAATAATAATAATAATTGTGGATATCATATTGCCATCTACTGAGCAGTAGCTAGCTCAGTTGAGTGTTCATACATGGACACATGGCAATGCATGTCACTACATCATGTATGAATTACTTATTGTTTTGATATGCCTCCTAATACAACAGCATATATCCATATATATCACTTAATTATTTGTTAGTTACGCTAGTGGCTTCTGATTCATCTTAATAGTATTATTATTAAAAATATTTATGGGGTTTCTATGCACAGTCAACTTCATCATGGGCCCAAAATAAGATTTTGATTTTTTAGGTGCAGACCCTGTTGTTAGTCGAGACAAAAATTACTAGAAGTCGGAAAAAGGTTTTGCACATGTGGACTTGAAAAGGGATTGGAAGAAACTTGATTGGTAACTTCAGAAATATGGAAAATAAAAAAAATGAAAAAAGCAAGAAAAACATTGCAAGTAATGGATGAAAGGACAAAGATAATTAATTTCCCTTCGCCCGTTAGTATGCAGTCATTTTATTCCCTCTCGCAACTAGAGTTTCATCTTTTTTATCCCTATCACATGTTATTATTAAACAAATAAAATTTAATTAGGTGAATCTTGAGGGAAAAAAATTAGCCATGACATCTAAAAAGGAGAAGCTTTATTAAAAAAAAATGATAAGATTGGAATAGGCTGATCCAGAGACTATGGTTTCCTGCTTGATCGAGACAAATCAATTCTGTCATGAGATCTCTATCTCTATTCGAAATTCAAATTCATATAGAAGTTGTTCTTTAATTTCTGGTGAATTCCCATCCATTATTTTTTGGTGAATATAGAAGTTATTCGGTACATAAAAATCCGGGTCCCAATTTTTGTTTGCATATGCATGTGACAAATAAGCGTGTATGTGTTACTGTAATGGTGTCAACGTCAGTGTGGATTTTGTGCTTCACAAAAACACTACGCGTTAGCAATGTTTCTTTTAATTGGGTTAGCTAGGAACATATTCTGTGTTCTCAAATATAGATATTTTGTCTTGGGAAGTAAAACACACTGTGTGCACAAGACGATAAATTATTAGTTGATTTATTAACAGTACCTTATTTATGATCTTAATCAATAAAACAATTTAATATTTTAAATTGATTAAACAATTTTAAATTAAGAAATAATATAAATAATTTTATTAAATGATTATTTAATATATTTTTAATTATTAATGTGTCATACGATTATTAGTTGAAATTATAGATAATGTTATTATCCTGAATTACCTAATCATTTATCGCACAAAAAGAAGCATCCCCTCCTCGAAAATCTATACTCCACGAATGGTGTAGATCAAAAAGTGGATATTGGATCAATGGTCAATTCAAATAGATAAATAAAATTTCTTCGTAAAATACCTTTAAAATTTCCATATCGTCTGATTAATTCTTCTAAAAAAATGTCTGTTTAAAAATAATTTAAAAATTTCAGTTAATTATATTTACATTACACATACATTTTTAGCTTTACATACTTACATTTTACAATTGAAATCACCTATTTTTATTTATTTATCCCTTAATTTTATTTATTTATTTTTGCTGAAATATTATTTTTTAGGAATTTAATTGAAATACACCAACAGTATAATATTTTTACATTGACATTTAATAATATATCATTATATAACTAAAACTATTAATTTTTGATAATTACTTAAAAATTATTTCTAAAATAATTTTTAATTAATTAATGATATAAAAATATTTACTAATAATATATAAAAAATAAATTATTTTCTTAACTATAGTTAGGAAAATAAATAAATAAAATAAAAATGAGGACAAATGATTTAAGGATGATAATTAAAATTTTACTCCAACAACTAATAACATGTTTAACATATATATAAACATATTATTGGTCCAAGTAAAATATGACTCACTCTCTCTCTCTATTAACAAGATTTTAAGTTAAAGTCTCATATATATATAAAAAAAAAGAAATTTCTCACTAAATAATCAATCTAACAAAAATTAATGATCGTTAAACTTAATAAAGACTTAGTCAAAAAACACGATTAAAAATAAAATAAGTTTAACATTATCGTTATATATTCAAATTTATTAAGATAAACTTTACTTTTAATTAAAATAATGCAATATAAAATGTATAAGGTAAGGTATATTCTTTTTATGTAATCCTGAGATCAACTTTTGATTAATTCTTAGATATAAAATAAATTATATTTAAAAAAATAATATCTATGTGTTCAAAAATTTCAACAAAAATTAATCACCACTTTTAATTATTTTGTATCAATATCATGTTAAAAAAAATATTCTTTATTATAAGTTCGCTAGTAATGGAGAAATTGGCCCCACCTGCAATGTACATCACAAAAGTTGCACTGTATACGATCATTCAAGTCAAAAGAAAGCGGTGCTGTAAATTTGACACAGTGGCTAGCTGCAGCTGAAAAATGTAACTGGAGAGGATTTTTGTATGGACAACGATGCTAGCTACAACATAGCCTATTCTAAGTCATTAAATAATAATATTCTTCTTGCCTAATACTACAGCATCACAAATGCAGAACCAAACACACAAGAAGCATCAGAAACCCTTTGCCCTGTGGTCTGGGTTGCGGATATCTAATTTCCAGTCTGTTAAGGCCATTAGCAAATTACAGGGTACATTGACAAGACTAACAAAAAAAGGGGTCTAAGATCACATCCTAATTAACAAATTTGTTTTTCTGGCTGGTTCGTGTTGAATTTTAGGAGGTTATATGTCTAACCAGAAATATGAAATACAGATACGATGCAAGTATTGGATACATACGTATTCAATACAATGATACGGTAATTTTAAAAATGCACTTGATAAGATATGGGTAAGATGTATGTTAAGATGACTTAAATATGTTCAAGTTTTTAAAAAATTATTGATTGTTATTTTAGTTTTCTTTTATAGATTTTTTGGTTGTATTAAATTTTGATATATTAAATTTTTTGTTTTAAGTTTTTATTATCGATTAAATGATGATCATCCTAATGATTGACATATATGTTGGAAAGATTTGAGATCCAATATAACAATAAAATTATTAGATATTTTAAAAAAATGAAGATTTATCATGAATCTCAAACATTAATTTAAGGCTATTTAGATATATATAAACATTCATAGAACATGATACATATATAATCATACTTCTATAAATTCAAATTAATTAATAACATATACTAATAAGTGGTTGCTCTATATGCTATCTCTCAAGTAAGGTTTTGAATTTTAACTTTATAAACAAAAATCGGGATTAAAAAAGAAGATTTTTCTAAAAGTAATAAAATAGATTTTTAACATAAATTAATTATCAACAAAATTAATGAATATTCACACCAATAATATAGTTATCTAAAAAAATAAGAACATACTTTTTGGATATTACTAAAAATAAATAAAAAAATTGTAAATCATTGTCACTATAAATTACTTCTAACTATTTATAAATAGAATATTATTAATCTCATTCCTATCTTGAAATTATTTATAAAGAGGAAAATTTTCATTTTTAGTTCATTAACGAACAATTCTTCATGTTTTTATATTATACATGTTTATAGATCTCACGTATCTTAACTGAATTTTCATAAATTTTATATTAGGCTTGGATACTTCAACCATATAGACTGTTCATACTTATCAGAGAAGTATCCAAATGTATTGGTATTAAATATGTAAAGGATACAGATATGTACGTAAAGTAAATTGAAGTATCGGTATTTCATTATCAGAATGATTCCCACCTTAATTTGTGGTTACCATAATTTTTTCTTTCATAATCTTGAGGCATCACCATCATCATCCAAGATAAACCCACTTTTTTTAGCAGTGAACTGGAATAGTGTTGAGCAACTGAGTTGGTTAACTGCGCATCACTGAAATCCTTTGGGCCAGATGAGTTTTTTTATATTCCATATACTAGAAATTCTTCTTTGTAAGGTTCAAAGAATTCTTGGTGATGCGTGAATGAGAATAATATAATAAAATCTATATCATGCAATTGTACAATCTGATCGTTATTTCCTTTTCCATTGGATGTTCCCATTGGGTTATTGGCTTAGCTAATAACTAGAATTGGTGCATCTGATACACACGTATTTGCTTGCTGTAGAAGACAAACAAAGTGTGATACCAATGATATAATATAATACCATGCCACACCCTATTGACATGAAAGAATGAATAACAAAAACTTTGCCCCATGGAGCAAGATATTTTTTTTTTCTTTCTTTTTTTGCTTTCTTAATACTTGAAAAAACATGAAGATGAAAAAAAAAAGTTTTCATTCTAAACATAGTAAA
Organism: Glycine latifolia; assembly: GCA_013407115.1. Lineage (NCBI taxonomy): Eukaryota > Viridiplantae > Streptophyta > Magnoliopsida > Fabales > Fabaceae > Glycine > Glycine latifolia. The sequence continues at coordinate 228,528 of QARZ01041094.1, forward strand.
TTCTGAAGCAGTTATCCACAATTAACTTAATCCGTGGCATGCCGATTAAATTCCCATATCTCTAGAAAATGGGAGCCACATCATTAAGAGCAGAGAGCACTTCCTTTAGTAATGTTTTTTAAACGCATTATTGGTATTATTAATGCTTTAGCAACATAAAAGCAGAAGGCACACTTATCAAATCATACCCATAAAAATAAAGAAGGAACATATATAGCCAACAACAATATTCTAGATTGTTTCAATTTTTAAAATCACACGCAGGAAATTTTGTCAAAAACGGATGGTGCAAATCTAGTGCCATCTACCACTCTCATCAAAGTTAGTAGCAAATATGAATCCATGCTATACAGTAATATTAGCCATTAAATTAACGGAAAAAGAAAAAAAAATCAAATACAAAGGGGAATTTATATTAGCCGTAGTATTGAGCAAGTTGAGAGAAAAGCTTCTCAATTTGAACAATGTTTTGCGTCCACAAGTTTACTAAAGACACAGACAACACTTCCTCTCTCTCTCCATCTCTTCCTTTTTTTTTTTTTTTTCATATTCTGTTTTCATAATATTCTTATTTTACCGCAATATTTTAACTGCCACTTGTCGTTGAATAGTGCCCTCAAAGCCTTATAAATAGAGCATCCTCAAAAGGGTCTCTTCATTGGTACACATAACTTACCCTTAGTGTTAGAGAGAGAGAGAGAAACTCTTAAGTGGCACTCTCACTTCACAATAGAGTAAAGAGGTTAACATGGCAGAGACCCTTCGTATGGTTGTCGCTGTTATTGGTACTTCTTTGTTCATTCATTCCCTAGCTTCTTAGCATTATTGGCCATTAGTATAAGTCTTCAACAAAAAAAGTGACACATTTTGGTGTTTCTTGCAGGGAATGTTGCCTCAGTGTCTCTTTATGCTGCACCAACGTATGTTTATGTTACATTCCACCACTCCAAAGTTGTGTTTGTATCCGCGTTTAGCACGTTGAACGCCAAAGCTTCCTCTCAGGAAAATGAGGAAACTCTAGCGTTCAAGGTGCATTGCAATGCGAGAAATACTTAAACCAAACACACTAGTAGTTGTTTTATCTTCTCTCTTTTTAAGTGATCATAAATTAATTAGCATTGGCCTTTTTGCTTGTGCAGGGTTACCTTCAAAAGGGTCATAAGGAAGAAAAGCACAGAGGAGTTTTCATGCATTCCTTACATCATAGCACTGCTGAATTGTCTCCTTTTCACTTGGTATGGATTGCCAGTAGTAAGCAACAAGTGGGAAAATTTCCCTCTTGTCACAGTTAATGGAGTTGGGATTCTTTTTGAGCTAGCGTATGTTCTCATCTATTTCTGGTTTTCTACACCAAAAGGAAAGGTAATTTGTATACATGCTCTAACACCCTCTTTTAAGACTAAATTCTTCTCTCCATGCATGCATAAAAAAAAAACTTACTAAACTTTACATCATTTTCTAAATCAAAATCAAAGGATTCATACCCAAGCAACATCATGCATGGAAAGTTTTCATCATACATTAAATTTATTCCAAAAACATAGGGAATGGTCAAATATTAACTCTAGTTACCAAAAGAGTCTAACTCAGTTGAACCTTCTGGTGTTCAATTTCTATGATAAAAAATATTAACTCATTTCTTGGTCACCTCAGTCTAAACCAAGAAATAGAAATTAGATAAAAGGAAGCATGTGACTTAAGAAACACATATTTGGATTGTGCTTGAACAATATTAATTTATGTGTTCTCTATCCTATATAAAAGATAATCAGTTCCTCTCTTGATCAACATGCATGCTTCACATAATTGGATGGCTTCTGAAAAACTCGAAATTTTTGCAGGTGAAGGTGGCCATGACAGCTGTACCAGTTCTTATAGTGTTCTGTGTGATTGCTGTTGTATCAGCTTTTGTCTTCCCGGATCATCGCCACCGGAAGCTTCTGGTGGGTAGCATAGGCTTGGGGGTGTCAATAGCAATGTATGCATCTCCTTTGGTTGTAATGGTGAGCCATCTTCGTCCTCCACCGCACCGCATCTTTTCCTTATAATATATATAATATTTCTTTCAATTTAAACGCAACACGGAAACGCAAAACCGAAACAGGGGAACAGACTAGTTCCATCATGAGTAATCCTAGTAAAAAAGAAAGGAAAAAAAAAAAAAAACTTGTGCTTCTCATCTTATTTTGTGGTTTTCCAAGTTTTTTATTAGACTAAAATGATTCTTGATCAGTTTGTCACACTTAGTGACACATGACAAATTCTACTTAATCTAAAATTAACATTGTTTGAAAAAAAAATCTAAGAGAAAAACTAATTTATCACTTTAAGAAATTAAAGTGAAATAGATAAGGAAAGTATAATAGCCTGATAAAAGAAAAAATGCCCTTAACATGTTTATCCTCTGGCGTTTTATTTTTGTCATTAGCCTATCGTTACATATTTTTTTTTTTTTTGACCTTATTGCAGAAGAAAGTGATACAAACCAAGAGTGTAGAATTCATGCCACTACCTTTATCTTTCTGCTCATTCTTGGCCAGTGTACTGTGGCTGACTTACGGACTCCTCATTCGGGACATTTTCGTTGCGGTTTGTACCATAACTAATATTTAATTTAAGAGTTTATAAATGATACATTAACAATGAGTAATAATTTTATATTTTATTTAATTATAAAATATAATTGATAATTTTTTAAGTAATTATCATAAAAATTAATAAAATATGATAAAGATTAAATGATAATATTAAATTATTTAATTTATATTATTAGTGTATAATTTTTTTATTTAATTAATCATTAGTTATATTATTAAAAAAAGTTTAATGTAATCTAAAATAAATTTACAATTTTATCTAATTATAAATTATCGTTTAAATTACATTAAGATAATTATTTTAAAAATTAACAAATTTATTGTATATAGATAAAAATGTAAAACTTTTTACACTTTTTCTGCATAACTCTTTCTGTATTATAAATTTCACAAATCTTAGGATGTTGTGTTAATGCTCCATCTGTCACAGGGGCCAAGTGTGATTGGAACACCCTTAGGCATACTCCAATTAGTTCTCCACTTCAAATACTGGAAGAGGAGAGTGACGGAAGAGCCTATCAAGGTGGAATTGCAGAAGGGGAACAACACAGAGAAATTGGACTTGGAAATTGGACATGGAAAAGAATGTGTCACAGTTCCTAGTAACTTCAACTCATGATCCATGACAACGAAGATTGAAAGAGATTTGAACTGGTTCTTCTAGGATTAAGGATTCCAGTTTTTATATATGTTCGTTTCATTAACAAAAAAAAAAAAAGGAAAAAAATAATTGTATTAATTAACTTGGTCAATTCAGCTAGTGCGCTGGTGGATAATTGACCACGCAAATTTAAATCATAGTTGCCTAGTCAATGTCCTGTTACATGCTTTCTTTTCGTGGGAACTGGTTTGTGCCACTTAGTTATGTTTATGAATTTAATCGAATATACTTCGATTTAACAAAGCCATATCTTTATAGAATTTTAATGAGGAGATTTATATTCAGTGGTGCATGATTCTTAGATTTATGTTAATAGAGGCTCTGCTAGACAAAGCATGACGAGGGAGTATTATAAATTATTTGGAGGTAAATTAAAATAAATGGAATTCTATACAGGAGGATGTAACACTGTTCCTGGTAAGTAATATACTCTGCGGGAACATCCAAACTTTTGAGGGGGCAACAACTTGGACATTACATATAAACTTTTACTTTTTTAAAAATTTGTTTATGATGCAAATAATTATGATTAAACAATTTCTTTTACAACATCATTATGGTCAAATAGTAAAAGGTTATTATTAAATAAATCTTGCTTATAAAAAAATGTAAATAGAAAATATTATTGAATTTAATGATAATTAACTTAAAGTTATATTTAAAGGAATTTTAATTAGTTGACACCTTAAAAATATACCTTTTTTACAAGCTGTAAAAATACACTTAAAAATTAAACTCTTGCTTAAATATACTTATTCTGCACTACTAAAATAATAGTATTCTATGATGTTCCATCGATGATGATTCCAAAAAATCGTCATCAAAGAAAATATAGTAACAATAATATAATTAAAATAAAATGGACGATTTTAACATAACTGTCACGGTTGATTATGTTCAACATCATTTTTTTAGAAAACCATCGTAATTTTTTAAAATTTAATGACGGTGATTATAAAATTGTCGTGGTTTCCGAAAATACATGAATAAGATGGCACCCTTGTCACTGCTCGAACCTCTAGGTCTCTCTCAGTCTCTCACTACTCTCAGCCTATAGGTTTCTCTCTCAGCATCTCGCGCCCTTCACAAATCGTTTGTTGCCGACGTTGTGTCGCCTCCGTCGTGGTGCCGTCTCCGCCGTGCTGCTAGTTCTGTGCCTCTCTCCTACGTGGCAGAGTTCCTCTCTCTTGTGTCCTCTCCGTGCCGTCGTGGTGCCTCCGCCGTCGCCACTACTTCGTCTCTCTGTGGAGGTAAGAACCCTATATCTTTAATTCCTTCAAACCATGATACCAAGGACTTGTATGTAGTTATAGAAAACCATTATCAAGCACTTGTTATATCCAAATTATATCGTCAATACCAAATTCCTTTCATTAGCTTAAGTTCTGAGTTAGTCATATACCGAGGGAACTCACGGAGGTGTGTGGAGAAGAAAAATGTCTGATTTAGATGGAACTAAGGATGAAAAAGACTTCCCCTTGTGGTGTTTGGACTCTATTGAATAATTGGTTACCTAGCTTCTGGAGAAAATGTGAAGTAATTAACGTTTTGCCTTCTTGTACACTCTCACTGTTTGGTGGAACCCATGTTGTAGTAGCAAGGAAGATATCTTTTAATGCTTCTCTTTATCTCTCTTCTTCTCTCCGTTTTTATTTTCCAATGCAATAGCCTTACAGTGAATAGGCCTTATTTATGTAGGAGAATGTACATGGAGAAAAGAAATGGAAACTTTTTGTTTGCTTAGTATTGAAATTTCACAAGATAGGAAGATTCGTCATGTTTCATTGCTTGGAAGCTTTAACATTCTCTGCTAGTTACTCTTTTGGTACTGGAAGAGGTATTTTCATTGGATAGAAATTGTTTAGTGCTGTTAAATTGTTTAGCTACTCTTTTGTTATTGGTGACAGTGTTTCGTTGGATCGAAATTGTTCAGTGCTGTTAGTGTGAACTAAACATTGCTTTTAATGATACATTTTAAGATAGAAGGGTCATTAGGGGTTAATATGAGGTTCAAAATTTTATTTCCCTTAAATGCAATTCTGTATGTTAAGAATGTTTTAGACATTTTTTTTCTTACTTTTCATTATTTGGCATAAGCTGGCTTCACTATGTTAAGAATGTTTTAAACAATTCTGTATTCTGTTAATATTTGGTATTAAGTAAGCTTCAGTTGTCAATTGATCAATTTGACAGATTTCTCTTATATGTAGTGTTATGAAAAAAATTCTTGATTGCTTTGAAGGGAATCTCATTCAAGACATTTCGCCCTCTCATTTTGATGTTTGCATATTTCATTAAGAAAATTTGTTCAATGAAGATTAACAATGCAGGGATTGGTGGAGTTGTAATTGATGACACTGATTTAATCACTACAACCATCATGAATCGTGGGGTAAGTATGTTGGTCGTGTTCTGAAATCTAGTTGATTGATCCTTGTGCCCACTCAAGAAATAAGTTTAAGTTGCTCAGCTAAATATTAGACTTATGTTTTTTTGTAATGAATCATTAAGAGTACTAAGTTTAAAATTGATGGTTGTAATAAAGATCTGTACTCTATAGATTTTTGTATATATCCTCCTTTTTAGAATACACTTCAAACTAGCTATAGATCCATGCTGAAATGCACACACATACACATGTGTGAGCATGTCTATGTACCCCATTGCGTAGAGGCTCCACGCTATGCGTAGGTAGGGGGGAGGGATATTGTACGCAACTTTACCCTTGCATATGGAAAGATGTTGTTTCCGGATTCAAACATATGAGCATGTAAAAAAAGAAAATTATATCATAATGAATGCAAACTTTATTGTTTGCTAGAAAGAAGTGATATAATCTCATTTCCTTTTTCTTAATTTCTTTTGGCATGACTATACAACTTCTTTAATTGCAAAGCCATTAATGGCTAATGAATTTTCTTCAAGTGATGGTGGGCAAAGTTTCGCGTTGGTTACAAGGTATGATGCATGATAGTTTCTTTTAAAAAAAAAGATTCACATAGCATCAATGTCTCTCCTAACTGGTGAATTACTTGATACAGAGCCTTCCAGGTGGACTTTGAGACTTCATTCAACGTTCCATTGCTTGTTTCTTAGTTAACATCTCTCTCTTTCTTTCTCCACACACACACACACACACACACATATATATAATGAAAAGATGTATACCTTTAATTAATAGTCTTTTTTTTATATATTTCAAATGGTTATAATGAAAACTGAAGAGCATGTAATCCCAATGTCTAGTCACTTTAGTTATGCTAATCAGCTAACATATACAAATGATATTTTGTTCTCATCATTTTCTCACCGATCTGGCTTGTACCTTATGATCTATACACTTATATATAATGACAGGTTGGGAAGTTTTACAACTCACTTCAACTTTTATTGGTGGCTTTGTGTTTGGCTTTATAAGAGGATGGTGTCTCACTCTTGTTTTGCTTGCATGCATACCACATGTTGTTTTAATTGGTGGAGCTTTGTCCATGGAGATGACTAAAATGGGAAGTCGTGGGCAAGTTTCTTATGTAGAAGCAAGAAATGTGGTTGAGCAAACAGTGGGAGCTATTAGAATAGTAAGCCACAATCACACAAAAATTAATTAATTTTAGAAAAGCAATGAATTGATGCTATTGGTAGGCTAAGTATGAAGAGGCAAGTTAGGTGGCAAATGATGTTGTTGGTAGCATCAGAACCATTGCATCATTCTGTGTCGAATCAAAGGTGATGATGGACATGCACATGAAGAAATGTTTAGAGCAGAAAAAACAAGGTGTTAGGTTGGGGCTTGTGAGTGGTACAAGATTTGGTTTCTCTTTTCTGGCTTTATACTGCACAAATGCTTTCTATTTCTACATAGGATCTGTTCTTGTGCAACATGGGAAAGCAACTTTTCCAGAGGTTCAAAATTGGAAGGAAAAACTTTGTGGTTCAAAATATTGGAATGATGTCTCACCAATTTACATTTAAAATACATTCATTAGGCATCTGGTATGCTTTATATTTTGTACTATTATCAGTGACAAAGTTTTATATAATGAATCCAGCTACTCAGTTCTTGTCAAGAGGAATTCCATTCATATTTCAATACATGGATTATAAGGCATCTTACACAAGAAGACTATATATGTGGTAACTCTTCTGTCTCCATCTTCCTCGTGCTTTACTTCTAGATTTCTTTGTTTGGTTCTCATTCTGACTTGCATCATAAGTTTTCTTTGATGTAGCTGTATGCAGTTCAGTTTCATCTGTTAGTCACATGTATTTTATTTCTTAGCTAGGTAGAGATTTCGATGAGCTTGCTTGCGAATGGACCTGAAATGGTGATCCCTTATGTTTTTCTAAATTCTATTATGTGCAATGAAAACTAATTGAATAAGAACACCTATTTGTGAAAACAGACAATAGGACTAACCAAACCAAGACGAAGGGGGTGGGTGGGGGGGTGACTGAGTATTTTTAGTTTAATATTTTTCTATTCTTCTTAGCTTATTTGACTTCTCTTGGACTGTTATTTTCCCATTCTAATTCAGTTTTTGCCTTAGGTAAACAAGTGAGCTTAATTGATAATTGTTGCTTATTTTTTGAGTTTTTGCTTACTTGACCTATCTTCCTTGCGCAAGACCTAGAGAGCTATACAGAAATCCAAATGATGCATATGAGTAGTCCCTGGAAAGATAAGGAAAAGATCTACAATTTTGTCAGAGATAAGTCGAGGTCAATTCTGTCATTTTGAGGGTCATTTTAGGCTTAAAAGTCAGAACCACTGCACTTGAATTTTGGGCCGCGAAATTGGTGTAATTAGTAATTAGTTAAATTAGTTGGGCTTTATTGTGGCTCATCCTTTCCTACTGATTCAGTCACTATATTTAAGTGATTTTAGTTATTTGGATGGACACGCTTCATTTTAGCACAAACACATTTTGTAGTGACTTTTAGAAGCTTTTAGAATTAAAACCCTTTCTCTTATTTTCTCTCAACTGTTCTTCATTGTTCTTCACTGTTCTTCATTTTCTTTTCTGCTCTTCCATTTTCGTGCACTAATTTCATGGGGCTTTCATTGATGATGATCATGGAAGACTAAACAATAAACCAATCCAAGGATCCAAGTCCAAGCAAGGAGAATTTGAGTTCTGGTTTGGTATTTCAAATTCTGTGTGAATGTTCACTTTCTTCAATTCTCTATTCCATTTTCATGATTATGAATGTGTTTAGGATTGAAAACGGATTAGGTTATGAATTCATTTCCTAATTTCGAATTTTAATCACAGATTATTTGGATGATATTTCAATTAGGTTTGTGGTTTCAATTAATTTAGGGGTTAATTTGAGTGAGCTGCTTCTAATGAAATTGAATGAACTTTCATAACAGAATCATTATTTGAGAAATATGATAATTCGTATTGCTTGGGTTGGTGAATTGGATTGATGTTTTTTAATCTGTTTTAGAATACCTTTTATCAATTTTGTTAATTTCTATTTTGTTACTTTTTTCTGCAATTTTTATTCACGCATGCAAACTGTTTGATAAAAATCCCCATATTATTTACTAGTGAATTGAAGTTGGAACCATATTGATTGTATTTCTGAGTCGACCTAGGTTAATCCTGTTCTACAGAATTAACATAGTTTAATTGTTTTGAAGCGATACGACATCGGTTATCAGGGGAGGGGAGTGAATTGGTTTAAAATCAAATTGTCAAAAAACAGAGTTTTAAAACCTTTATTGCCCAAAGAATTGAAAAAACTATGAATACATTGCAAAAGAAACAAGGGGGGGGGGGGGGGGGGGGGTGAATTGGTTCCAACCAAATATTTAAAACTTTCTGAAACAAATTTGTGGAATTAAAATTTAGGATCGTATCACAAGTTCACCTTGATAAAAAACATAAATCTTTCTTCACCCAAGATCACCCTTAGTAATGAAATCAATGACAGAAAATGTTTCCGTGATAATAAAACTTGATTTCACAAAGACATACAATGAAACATACAGAGATTTAGATAAGAGACAAGCAATTATACTGGTTCACCTCTCAACCATGGAGACTACATCCAATTCTTCCAACCAACACTAGGTTAGAGTTATTACTATATCAAGAATCTTTTACAAGCACAACACAAGTGACATCTTTATCAACCCTAGATAAAGATATAGATTCTAAAGCCCTATTAGAATACAAATCACTTAAGAAACTGAGAACCCTACTCAGAATCCCAAACACTAGTGAACCTTATACTAGCAAGCTTGAAAAGAATCCACTTGATATATCACAATTACAGCAGAACAAAATGTTAGAACTTCTGAAAAGAAAGGTTCAAGAAAAATACAACCTGAGATCCTTCAAGTATGAATGAATGAAACTAAATGATATTACCACATACTCCAAGTTGCAAAGATCAATAGCTTAGAATCCTAATCTTGAAAACCTTCTTTCTTCAAAACATTTTCTCTTGAAAACACTGAAATTCTTTATCACAAAGGATATTGTGCAAACTCAGAGCAAAACAACAATATGGGCACTTTTGATCTCTCAGAAACTTTTGGTAAGTCACTCTTTGTTTAGAGTAAATCACTTAATGTCTATTTATAAGAAAAAGACTCACCAAGCTGTTAAAAAAACAAATTTAACTGACAATAATCGATTAATTCGTTAGTGTAATCGATTAAATTGCCATAAGTAATCGATTAAATCAACTAGATAATCAATTAAACTGTTCATCAACTTTCTGGAAATGGTTTCATGAACAAAATAATCGATTAAATCATTCAGTAATCGATTAAACCAGAACAGCATCATGAAAGACGAACTGAGATAATCGATTACAGAAGATGGTAATCGATTAAACCAGTGATGCATGATTTTCATAAAACACTATGTAATCGATTAAAACTATCATGTAATCGATTAAATTGTTCTTCAAGGCTTTTCCAGAAAAGATTGAATGTCTTTAATCGATTAAACTACTTGTGTAATCGATTAAAGTAGTAAGATATGCTTTTTAAAGAACTTTAGCCTTTGAGATCTTATTTTCATGAAAAACCAATTTGATTTCTTTTAAGATTTGCAAATATGAATGCATGATCATGAGAATGCAAATGCTATGAAAGATCACAAGGCATTTTAACTTGAACCACTTAACCAAATTACATATGCCATCAAATGATTGGGCATGTAAAAAGCAAAAACAAAATCAAGTCTTTAATCCTTGATTCAATCTCCTTGCAACTTACTTTAAAGTCAACAATCTCCCCTTTTTTGGCTTTGAGCATGCCAAATCAATTTGTCCATTTGTCTAATCTTTTGATTGCTTTAGAGAGATGACTGATTCCTGAAATATAAGTCAGCTTTTGCTAGAACAAGCATAAGCATCCATCATTTAAAAAAAATGCTTCCCCTAACTTGGGTAGATTCTTTCTCAATTAAAACCATTCATGCAGACATACCAACCATTCATCAATATTTCAATTACTCCCCCTCAATTACAGAATTATAGATACTTCTCCCTCTATTTGGCTTATCAAAGACAAAAAATGAGTATAGGAAAGAGCAGGGGAATAACAGGAGAAAAAAAAAATACTTGTATTGCTTTAATAAGCACATATTACATTAATCATGACAGAAATTTAAAGTACTTAAGCAACTAACAAACATCAAGCAAAGCAACAAATGACAAAAGACAACAAAAACATAACAATAGTAGAGACAAACAAAAGCAACCTAAGCATCGTAAGCTTATTTATCCATATCATCCAATACAAGCCTAGCTTCTATGTTCTCTAATCTAGACTTCATCTCTTCCAAAGATGAATTTGTCTCAGCTCTATGCTCATGATGAAGAGACAACAGTGCATCCATCTTTTGAATCATAAGAGACTCAAAACTGTAGGAAGGTTGAGCAGAACCTTCATCCTCTTCTCCTTCTTCTGCTTCAACTTCTTCTTCACCTTCAGTTGGTGGCAATTGTTGCCCTGCCATCTGCCATCCATAAGGAGTTTTGACCATTCCAAGCTTGGTCAAATGCTTCTCCTTAATGAGACTATTGCTAGAATTAGTATTATCAACAACCTCATTAGTAACATCAACCTTAAAATAATCAATGAATCTAGAAATCAGGACAGTATATGGAAATATATAGTTCATCAATCTCTTAGACTTAAGCATAATCTCCTGAATTATGAGGATCCAATTCAACTGAATACCATTTTTCAGACCATAAACAATCTGAAGATCATCATCAGTAGCTTGAGCATGGTTTGTGGACCTAGGAGTCAGAATGTAGGTGATGATGTAGTGAATGAGTCTGTCCTCATGAGTCATAGGACCTGTGCTGAGCCTCAACTTCAGCCTCATTTGAGGATCAAGTAGCATTCCTCTGTAAGTTTTCACCCTATTGTGTCCGTCAGCTTCCTCCTCAAATTTCCTTTCACCATCAAAGGAAATCCCAGCAACCCCCTGCCAAATTTTAGGAGTAATTTCCATGGCTACTCCATTCACTTGAGACAAGATTGTCCCCTCCATGGAAAACTTGGAACAAGTGTAGAATACCTTCACTAACTTAGGGTAAAAGGTACCCTTCATCTCCACAAATTTCTTCAAACCTTGGGCTTCAAGCATGGCTAGGAATTGAAAGCCTTCTTTATTGAACCAGCCAAGGTCAAGGTGTTTTGGAGAACATATCAGTTTGGTTGCATTGAATTGGAGGTAGGTCATTTTCTCTCTCATTTGAAAACCAGTGGTCTAATCTATTTACTGCTGGGTTAGAAGATTCAGCCTTTCTATTGGAGGTTTTGGTTCTCTTGGGAGCAGACATAATGACTAAGAGAGAAAAAGCTAAATGGGCAAAGGTTTAGGACACAGATAAGGAACAACAAGGCTTAAGAAAGAAGATGAGTATGGTGTGTTCTATCCCATTCAACATAGGCTGTTTACATAGAAGATTTTGGCTCCAAGGTTGAAATTTGAAATGTGTAACAATTGATACAAATTAACCCACTAACTTTAAAGCTCTAAAGATTCAAAATTTGAATTTTGGGATAGTTGGACAGTTACAATTTCCAAGATAAAATCTGCAGATTCTGCAGTAACTCCATGGATAATCGATTATATTCTTATTTAATCGATTATTTCATAAGCATAATCAGTTTTAGCAGAGGCAGTAATCAATTATTTTGAAGTGTAATCGATTATTATAGTGAAAATTCAAGCTTTCAGACATATTACATACAATTTAATCGATTACCATTCACTGTAATCGATTATTCCAGTGAGTTTGAATTTTATAAAAGCATTTTAAGCTTATGTAATCGATTATTTCGAACTGTAATAGATTATTCCAGTGAGATTGAATTTCTGGAAAACTTTTCTCATGAAGAATAATCGATTACCATTTTACTGTAATCGATTACACAAGTTCAAAAGTCATTCTAAGCAGCATTTCAAGTTCATTTAATTGATTAATTCATTCCTTAATCAATTATTATAGTGAATTTATCAATTTGAATAGTGATTATGCAGCATACTTCAAATTTGGATGAATTTTGAGATTTAAGGCCAATCAATGATACAATTTCATGTTAATTAGCATATACATTTCAAGCTAACACACTAGATTCATCAAGTATCCCAAGCATATTTCTAAGAGTATAAAATCTATTTCTATCCAAAGGCTTAGTAAAAATATCAGCTAATTGAAAGTTGGTTTCAACAAATTCAATTTTGATGTTACCCTTTTGGATATGGTCTCTGATAAAATGATGTCTGATTTCAATGTGCTTTGTCCTTGAGTGCATGATAGAATTTTTGGATATGTTGATGACACTTGTATTATCACACAACAATGGTATCTCCTTTAGCTCAACACCAATGTCTTGAAGTTGTTGTTTCAACCAAAGGCTTTGTGCACAGCAGCTTCTAGCAGATATATATTCAGCTTCAGCAGTGGATAAGACAACACATGATTGCTTCTTGCAGTGCCAAGAAATCAATGAGCTTCCTAACATGTGGCATGTTCCACTTGTGCTCTTTCTATCCAATTTACACCCTGCAAAGTCAGAATCAGAATATCCAATCAAGCTGATAGGTGTACCTTTTGGATACCATAGTCTTACTCTTGGTGTAGACTTGAGATACTTGAGGATCCTCTTTACTGCAGTTAGATGAGATTCTTTGAGATTTGCTTGATATCTAGCACACAAGCAAACACTCAACATAATATCAGGTCTACTCGCAGTTAAGTATAACAAAGATCCAATCATTCTTCTGTATTTAGACTCATCAACACTCTTTCCCTTATCATTTGTGTCAAGATAAGTAGAAGTTGCCATTAGTGTTGCAGCATCCTTGCAATTCTCCATTTCAAACTTCTTAATCATCTCTTGATAGTACTTGGCTTGACTAAGGAAAGTTCCATTCTTTAATTGCTTGACTTGTAGTCCTAGAAAGAATATGAGTTCCCCCATCATTGACATCTCAAATTCACTCTGCATTGATACTGAAAATTCTCTGCACATAGATTGATTAGTTGAACCAAAAATAATGTCATCTACATAGATTTGAACCAGCAATATATCATTTCCTCTTTTCTTGATGAACAAGGTTTTGTCAACTTGACCTCTTATGAAAGATTGTTCAAGCAAGAATTTACTTAACCTTTCATACCAAGATCTTGGTGCTTGTTTCAAACCATACAAAGCTTTTCTCAATTTGAAAACATGGTTAGGATGCTTGTGATCAATAAATCCAGGGGGTTGGTCTACATATATTTCTTCTTCAATGTAACCATTTAAAAATGCACTTTTAACATCCATTTGAAACAATTTGAAATCCATCAAACATGCATATGCAAGCAACAACCTTATGGCTTCTAATCTGGCTACTGGAGCATAAGTTTCATCATAGTCTATGCCTTTATCTTGGTTGTAACCTTTAGCAACCAATCTAGCCTTATTTCTCACTATGATTCCACTTTCATCCAGTTTGTTTTTAAAAACCCATTTAGTGCCAATAGGTTTATGAGTTGATGTTCTATGGACTAACTCCCAAACTTCATTTCTTTTGAATTGGTTTAGCTCATCATGCATAGCCATTAACCAATGTTCATCCAGCAAAGCTTGACCAATACTCTTAGGTTCAATCTGTAAAACAAAAGCCATGGTACAACAAAGATTTCTTAAAGAAGATCTAGTAGAAACTCCCTTGGATACTTCTCCTATTATATTGTCAAGAGATAGATCTTTTGTTGTCCTCCAATCCTTGTGCTTTTGTAAAGATGTAGAATGTTCCATTGCATCATTTGGTTCAACCTTTTCTTTATTATTCAGATCATTAACTTGCAGGAAATCTTCTTTTTGACCTGCATCATCATCACACTCCAAATTCTCTTTGGATGGGTTAGATTCATCACAAATTACATGGACAGATTCCTCAACACACAATGTTCTTTTATTAAAGATCCTATAAGCTTTACTTTGCAAAGAGTAACCAAGAAAAATTGCTTTATCAGCTTTAGAATCAAATTTGCCAAGAGAATCTTTACCATTATTTAAAACAAAACACTTGCAGCCAAAAGCTGTCAAATGAGATATGTTTGATTTCCTTCCTTTGTATAGTTCATAAGGAGTTTTCTTCAAAATAGGTCTTATGAGAATTCTATTTAAAGTGTAACAAACCTTACTTACAGCATCAGCCCAAAAGTGCTTAGGCAAGTTTGTTTCATTTAGAAGAGTTCTTGCACCTTCCTCAAGAGATCTGTTTTTCCTCTCCACAACACCATTTTGTTGGGGGTGTTGTTGGAGCTGAAAAATTGTGATTAATTCCAAAATCTTCACAAAACTTTTCAAAGTATTCATTTTGGAATTCTCCACCATGATCACTTCTAATTGAAACAATATTGCAAGCTTTTTCATTTTGTATAATCTTGGATAATTTTCTAAAAGCTGTGAATGCATCACTCTTGGATTTTATGAATAAAGTCCATGTGTATCTTGAGTAATCATCTACAATGACAAGTCCATAATAATTTCCTCCCAAGCTCATGATTCTTGAATGACCAAATAAATCCATATGAAGCAACTCAAGAGGTCTAGAGGTAGAAACGACATTTTTGCTTTGAAAAGAATTCTTTGTTTGTTTCCCTCTTTGACAAGCTTCACATATTTTATCCTTCTCAAACTTAAGCTTAGGTAAACCTATGATCAAATCCTTTTTCACAAGTTTATTCATGTGATGCATGTTTATATGACTAACTCTTCTATGCCATAACCAAGTTTCATCAGTTTTATTTACAAGGCAGTTAGTCTTATAAATGTATGTATGATCAATGGATAAAACATAAATGTTACCATTTCTCTTACCAACATGAATAACCTCATCACTTTTACTGTCACATATCAAATAGCAATTGTCATTGAATGACACTTTAAATCCTTTGTCACATAATTGACTTATGCTTAGGAGATTGTGTTTCAAGCCTTCAACATATAGGACATTTCTGATAATTGTTTTGAGGCTGTCTCCTATGCTTCCTTCTCCAATTATCTTCCTTTGTTATCATTGCCGTAGGTGACAAATCCTCCATCTTTTAGTATAACATTTGTAAGCATGGAAATATCACCTGTCATGTGCCTAGAGTAGCCACTATCAATATACCATAGTGATGATTTTGCTCTTAGACACACTTGCAAAATTCAAATCAAGTAACAAGGAAAGGTACCCAATTGAGATTGGGTCCATAGGGGTTAGTTCTTTTCTTTTCCTTTTTCACCCAAACACATTCTCCATTAGGCACATAATATTTTCTTGTATAACATTTAAAAGATGTATGTCCCCTTTTCATGCAATAGTTACAAGTTATAGCTCTTGATGATCTTTCAAAGTAAGCATTTTGGTTGAACCTTGATTTATAAAAACTCCTTTGATTCTTCTGTTTTGGTGGTACAAATATGGTTTTTCCACTAGATTTTAAGCCATGTTTGTATCCCAAACCAGAAGTATCTCCAACATATTTTTGCACACTTAACATTTCAGCCAAGTTGCATTTACCTCTATACAGCCTTCTCAAAAGATCAACCAAATAGTTATTTTCTGAAAGAAGTATCATATATTTTTCTCCTTGGCTTCTTTTGAAAGAATCAAACTCATCTTGTAACAATTTGCATTTTTCAATTTTAGAAGAAGAAGAAGGACATATACAACCATTGGCTTTGTAACTTGAAAGAAATTTTTCATTATCCTCTTTCAACTTACAAAGTTCACTTTGCATTTTTGCAAGTTTGGTGATATGCCATCTTAAATATCCTTTCATCTTATTATTTGCCTTTGCTAGCCTTTGAGCCTCATCATGCATTTCATGAAAAGCATCAACAATGTTATCATATTGAGAGCTTACCTCAGATTCAGCACTTGAGTAGTCATCATCACTCAAAGTTGAAGTGAAGCACACATTTGCTTCTTCTTCATTCTCACTGCCTGATTCAGAACTTGTTGATTCATTATCTTCCCATGCAATGTAGGCTTTCTTTGGCTTTCCTTCCTTTTTATTCTTCCTCTTACCTTGTTGTTTCTTTAAGAAGATTGGACATTCAGATTTAATGTGTCCAAGCTTTCCACATTCAAAGCATGTAAAGTTGGTGGAGGTGTTGCTGTCATTCTTTTTGCTGTTGTTGTTGTCGAACTTTCTGAATTTTCTGTTGTTGTTCCTTTTCATGAATTTGCTGAACTTTTTGACATTGAGATTCATGTTGTCATCTTCATCTTCTTCACTTGAATCTTCTTCTTTTTCAACCTTAGATGATACAGCTTTCAAAGCTATGCTTTTATGCTTCTTTTCTGCATCTTCAACATTGGTTAGTTGTGACATTTCAATTTCATATTCAAGTAGCTTACCAAACAATGCAACCATGGATATCTTGGATAGATCTTTTGACTCCTTAATAGCTGTGACTTTTGGTTGCCATGGCCTTGTGAGACACTTCAAGATTTTGATGTTTAATTCTTCAGTATCAAAAGTCTTGCCAAGGCCAAGAAGATGATTGACAATATGAGTGAATCTTGTTTGCAGCTGAGAAATGGTTTTTGTATTGTTCATTTGGAACATTTCATACTCATGAATCAAGGAATGCTTCCTTGATCTTCTAACTTCATTAGTACCTTCATGAGTTACTTCTAGCATTTCCCACATTTCCTTTGCACTCCTGCATCTAACAGTTCTAAAAAATTTATCAGAAGACAAAGTAGATGTTATCATATTTTTGGCTTTAAAATCATATTGCACAATTCTCTTTTTTGCATCTGTCATTTCATCCCATTCTTTGGGAACCAGTTTATTATCAATAGTTTTCATAGGAACCAAAGGGCCTTTTTCAATTGCATTCCATGCATCGAGATCATTCGATTGAATAAATATTTGCTTTCGATTTTTCCAAAAACTAAAATGCTCACCCTCAAACATTGGTTGACGATTGAGAGAAGCTCCCTCTCTAAAGGTTATTTGAGTAGTAATCATTTTCTTTTTAAAAAGAAAGTGATCTTGAATATCTTTCAAGAACTAGCTCTTAATACCAATTCAAAAAACTATGAATACACTGCAAATGAACCAAGAGGGGGGGTGAATTGGTTCAAACCAAATATTTAAAATTTTCTGAAACAAATTTGCTGAATTAAAATTTAGGATCGTATCACAAGTTCATCTTGATCAAAAACAGAAATCTTTCTTCCTCCAAGATCACCCTTAGTAATGAAAGCAATGACAAAAAATGTTTCCTTGATAATAAAACTTGATTTCACAAAGGCATACAATGAAACATACAAAGATTTAGAAAAGAGACAAGCAAGCAATTATACTGGTTCACCTCTCAACCATGGAGGCTACATGTAACGACCCGCCATGTCACTACTATATCACTAATTCATAATCATGGCATAACTCATTTTAATAAAAAGAACACCCCTTATGTTATTTATGAAAACGATAGTAAATTTTTGCGAGCATATAATGACCATCATCATACAAAAATACACATACTTGAAGATATTCATAAGAAATCTTGAATACTTGTTTACACACATCAGACATAATTTAATTATAAGTACAAAGATTTCATCTCAAAATACATCAAGTGTTTTACAATTAGAAGAGAAAATAGGAGTTAGGGGTGTAATTAGCAAAACGAGGAGTGCATCCATTAAAACAAGGGGTACATCTAGCAAAGTGCAACTCCTGCTCGGGGATCATGTCCATTAACATCCCGACAAAACACGGCGGCTCCAAACACTCGGACTTCTCCCAAAAGCACCTAATGCTGCTCATCTGCTCACACGAACCCGGTTCGCGATCATCACAAGTACCAAACCACAAGGTACAACAACGCAAAGGTGAGTTCATCATATAAAATAACGACGATAAATACAACAGGAAAAAGGCACACAACCCGGTCAAGAAGCAACACAGTTATCGACATACAATTGCAAACGTTCCAAGCATAACATACACGGACATCCACAATCATCTCATAGATCAGCTCATAAAACCTAGCATGATGCATGCTCCTGACTCAATTCTCATTATGCAATGTGGTACCATCCCGAAAATGGGCCATCCCAGTGGTCAGATGATGCAGTAGCATGTCAGGGTCACTCTGTCATGCACAGGAATCACCCCCCATGCTGATTAGCCAATGGGTGTCAGAAGGAGTTCCCAACAGACGTGGCCCCCCAGTACCTCCATACCTATAGCCAATCATCAACCCCATTTTCGCCATGCAAAATGTCGTATGTTACGTAGGCACCATCAATGTATGACCCAGCTAGGGACACAATCCTTCCCCACAAGGCAATCCGTCATACACCCCCTATGTAACATACTGCCCACACAAGGGCCCAGCGATGCACTGACCATGGCCCTCGCAAGGTTTACCACCACCCAGTCCCGGCATCTCACGGTTTACCGCCTACACATGGACCTGATGATGCACTGACCGTGGTCCTTGCAAGGTTTACCGCCACCCAGTCCCGGCAGCTCACTGCAACACATAGAATATCACCACGACACCATCAATGTATGACCCGGAACTAGGCTCAACCCGACCTGGCTGGGATAACGCCATACACTCCCGTGGGTATTTATGTATATCCAAATGGATTCCTCATCTCAAGCCATCACATAGGTCGAGTTTGAATGCCACCAATATAATCATAAATGTCATAACAAACATGTACAAACAGGTGAACCAGTGTGAAGTTCGAGGTGTCCGGGTTGGCACTTGGACATACTATCACAAGGGAAGAATCCGAACAAGGTCGAACGAAGGCGGACAAGGACAGTCAAGGTCGGTATAACCCGGACAAGGTCGGTAGGGGTCAGTCAGAGAAGTAAAGTTTGGGTAAGAGGAGGCAACGGTAGCAAAACGGGCGAGGTCGGACGAATTCGGTCGAGGTTCATAAGAACCCGAGTTTGTATTTCACAACCCACACAAGGGTGTAAGGGAACCCGATAGCTCATTTCCCAAGAGCAAATGAGCTCTGCTGGGTAAGGAACCCGACAGTTCTCAAGAAATGGTTTTGACTTAGCAGTTCTAAAGGGAACATCCCATCCCGGGGTGAGGAACCCGGTCTCTCTATAAAGGGAAAGATGAGTTTCTAGATATGACACGTGTATTGAAACCCAGTCATTCTAGAAGAAGGAACACCAGCTCTACCGAGTAGGGGAACTCAGTGACTCCTTTCCCGAGAGGACACGAGCTCATCCGAGTTAGCAACCCGGTAGCTTTTTCTTTGGTGAGAACTTGAGCTCAGCGGCACTAATATATCATCCGGGTAAGGAACCCGATACCTTCTAGTAAGGAAAGCGAGTCTTAACAACTCTTAAGGGAACAACCTTGGGTAGGTGACCCGGTCTACAGGCGTTTGCCAATAAGGATTAAGTTACGTCCTGCATGCGTGCATGCATGCTATGTAACCCACTCAACTCGGTCTAGCCATCCCGGTAGCCGACATCAAAATGCGAGGGTTCATGTCTACGCGTAACCCGGCCAACCCATCCCGGTACTCATCACCTTCACAAACACTCCCGTAAAGTGCCTTAGAAGTATATAAACATCAAAGTGCCAACTTCCCACATGAACGAAAGTTATTAAAGCATCTACTCCCCCACAAGAACACTAAGCATAAACACAAAACAACATTTAACAGAAATAAGGCATAACACACCTCATTCATAATAAGACATGGCTTCTCTAGAAAACAACACACACAGAGGGACATGTAGTTATCGTCACGACTGGACTCCCTGGCCCCCAAACCGTGGTACCTAAAGCCATTAAGAAGCACGATAAAATCCCCTTACCTAACCAGAAGTTCGTCCACGAGCTTCACGATGGTTTGTTCCTAGCTTCTGGTCTGACCACGATGTTCTTCTTGGCGTCGGGATTCCGCAGCAGCTATAGTGGTTCTCGTAGGTTGAAGGTAACAAGGAAGGGGGATCGAGAGGTTTCTGGGTAAGTTGAGAGAGAGAAAGGAGAGAAAAGAGAGAAAAGCCCAAGGAAGAAGAAAAGGGAAAACATCCTCTGCTGCGCACTCCACTTTTTATAACATGGCTGACCACGCATGTCCTCTTAGCGTGCACGGCCAGTGTTGCACGCTCGACAAGTGTACCATTCGTTTCAAGTAATAAAGTGATTAAGTAAAGTATCGTCTCCACAGGGATTGAATGCAATTTTATTGTAACTTACTATCTCCGAGATTGGAAGAAAACTAATAAGTTGAAGAGAATATGATTGTAATTTGGGAGTTGTGTAGATTAAATAAATGACAGAAAATTAATAGAAGTAAAAGCGAATTTAACTGAATTGTTATGCAGTGATGAGAGATAATTGTGGCTAGAGTACCTTCCCCTTTGTTCCCTACCTTCTTTACTTGGTTTGGTTATTAATTTAAATTGCTTCTAATTACTCAGAGAGTGTATTTTCACATAATTAGTTAAATCCTAATCCCTTAGTAATTTAACCCTTTAACCCAATCAGAAATCCTAATTCCTTAGTTATTCCCTGGCAAGTTAAGCATTAAGAGAATACCTCATATAAGTTCTGCAATCATACATCCCTATCCCTAGGCAATGTAAAAACTGTTATCTTACTCTTTTAAGAAATTAGAACCCCAATATCCCTATTGTAGACTCTAACCTTCAGAACCCCAATAAATGTGGCGCGACTAGCGTGGAGTCCCACGCTGATCGCGTGGGATGTTCGAATTGAGAAGCTGATTATGATAAGCTGGCGCTACTTGCGTGGGTAGCCACGCTGATAGCGTGGCTTATTCGAGTTGAAGAGTTGGTTTTTAGCAGCTGGCGCGAGTGGCGTGGGGTCTGGCGCGAATAGCGCGGGGTCTTCAAATTGAACATGTGATCTTGATAACCTGGCGCTGATCGCGTGGTAACTGGCGCGAGTCACGCGAGTTGGTCGAGAGCACCTGTTGCTTCTTTTTGCTTCTTTTCCTCTCTTGTTGGTTTCTAACTAATAGAATTACTCATAATTAAGATAGATAACAATTATTAAACAAACTTGACACATTCTAGCCTATATTACTAATTATTGAATGAATCATTAATTAATTAACCCTAAAAACTATCATATGCTAGCAGCATATCAGCCAGCAACCACAGAACAACAGAGTTGACTTATGTCCAATACCCATCAAACACGCATACCAAGACAAAAGCACTTAGGACAACAATAATACAATAAAACATACACCATAACATATAATTAACATAAAACACACACATCAAGCATTCGCTAAGCAACTTGTAAATTCGGGTTGTTACACTACATCTAGTTCTTCCAACCAACACTAGGTTAGAGTTATTACTATATCAAGAATCTTTTACAAGCACAGCACAAGTGACCTCTTTATCAACCCTAGATAAAGATATAGATTCTAAAACCCTATTAGAATACAAATCACTTAAGAAACTGAGAACCCTACTCATCCCAAACACTAGTGAACCCTACACTAGCAAGCTTAAAAATAATCCACTTGATATATCACGATTACAGTAGAACAAAATGTTAGAACTTTTGAAAAGAAAGGTTCAAGAAAAACACAACCTGAGATCCTTCAAGTATGAATGAATGAAACTAAATGATATTACCACATACTCCAGGTTACAAAGATCAATAGCTCATAATCCTAATCTTGAAAACCTTTTTTCTTCAAAACATTTTCTCTAGAAAACACTAAAATTCTTGATCACAAAGGATATTGTGTAAACTCAGAGCAAAATAGCAATATGGGCACTTTTGATCTCTCAGAAACTTTTGGTAAGTCACTCTCTATTTAGAGTAAATCGCTCAATGTCTATTTATAAGAAAAAGACTCACCAAGCTGTTAAAAAATAGATTTAACTGAAAATAATCAATTAATTCGTTAGTGTAATCGATTAAATTGCCATAAGTAATCGATTAAATCAACTAGATAATCGATTAAACTGTTCATCAACTTTTTGGAAATGGTGTCATGAACAAAATAATCGATTAAACCAGAACAACATCATGAAAGACGAATTAAGATAATCGATTA
Organism: Glycine latifolia; assembly: GCA_013407115.1. Lineage (NCBI taxonomy): Eukaryota > Viridiplantae > Streptophyta > Magnoliopsida > Fabales > Fabaceae > Glycine > Glycine latifolia. The sequence goes on from QARZ01041094.1 coordinate 251,363, forward strand.
AACCAGTGATGCATGATTTACATAAAACACTATGTAATCGATTAAAATGATCATGTAATCGATTAAATTGTTCTTCAAGGCTTTTCCAGAAAAGATTGAATGTCTTTAATCGATTAAACTGCTTGTGCAATCGATTAAAGTGGTAAGATATGCTTTTTGAAGAATTTTAGCCTTTGAGAACTTATTTTTATGAAAAACCAATTTGATTTCTTTTGAGATTTGCAAATATGAATGCATGATCATGAGAATGCAAATGCTATGAAGGATCACAAGGTATTTTAACTTGAACCACTTAACCAAATTACATATGCCATCAAATGATTGGGCATGTAAAAAGAAAAAACAAAATCAAGTCTTTAATCCTTGGTTCAATCTCCTTGCAGCTTCCTTTAAAGTCAACAAGAATCATATCACAACTTTATGTTATAACAATATTTAATCAATCATCTGAACATAATACCTTTTTGCTAAAGTGCATTAATTTGAAATATCTTTGAAACTTAACAAATTGATAAAGAATGCAATAGAAAGAGATGAGTGTTAAAGAAAATATAGAGAATAAGATTTATACTGGTTTACTCTCTATTTCTATAGAAGCTAATCCAATTATCTAATTCAACCCAAATTAGATTTTCACTATGCAATGTGAGATTTACAAGTAATCACAAACAATTTCAATTTCTACCTAGAAAATGAAACTTAGGCTCCCAACCCTAGGGTCCTTAGTGAATCTAAGCTTTAGAGAAACCTATTCTTAGCTTCAAACTAGAAACACCTATTCTAGCTTGCAGTAAACCTCTTGCACATGCAGCAGCAATGTGTAAAAAGCATGTGACACATAATCAAGGAGAGATACAACCTTTTCATTCAAATGCAAGAACAAAAGACTTGATTGAATGGACCTCTCTTGATCTCAAGTGTGTTTACAACTCACTAATCACATAACCTTAAGAGAAACTTTGCTTTATAGATCTCCAAGAAATGAAAACTAAAGTTTATGAGTTGTAAAAGTTCGTTCAAAGATTGTTGAAAGTGAAAACACGAGGTGAGTATATATAGAGAAAATAGTTATAACCACCTGTAATCGATTAAATTGGCAATGTAATTGATTATCTCATGAAAGTGATCAATTATATTTCCCATTTAATAGATTAAAGTGTTATTCCCCAATTCTGGAAAACATTCAAGAACAATGTAATCGATTACAATATTGATTTAATTGATTAAAGTGTTCTTGATCACTTTAAGAACCATGTAATCAATTACTATAACCTCGTAATCGATTAAACCAGAGACCCAAAAAATATAGACATGGTCTAAATATGAATTGTGTAATTGATTACGAATGTATGGTAGTTGATTAAAACAGAGCTATGATCTCTCAGCAAGTTCTCAAAGACTTATGTAATCAATGACACACTGTGGTAATTGATTAAACTAGTGAGTTATATAACATAGATCATGTTTCATATCTTAGAAACTATCTTCCTACTTCTATATGATAATGCATGATGTACACACATATATACTAAGAATAATAAACAACAAACAATACAATTTCACTTAATATGGAATTGGGCATGTAAAAGTAAAAACTCTTCAAGTTTCTCCCCCAATCTCTAACAGTTTGTCTATAAGTCCATTAAGCTAGTTTATTAGTTAGAAGATAATGGTTACATAAATAGGCAAAATAAGATTATGTAGAGGGCATTTAGTGTATTTGATAGGTTTTTGAGTGAACAAAGAGATCCCATGTGTAGGGGAAACCTTTGGGGAGACTTCTACTCTCCATTTTCGGTTTTGTTTTTCAATAATACAGGTTTACTCTTTTGATTCTTTCTATCTAGTTTCCATCTTGTTTTTTTGACTTCCTATGATCCTATCATCAAGTTAGTTTGGCTAAATTTAGATTCCCTGCTCAAAGCCTTCTTAGTGATTGGGCTTCTTCCATGTTTGATGATGAGGGATTTGTTAGTTCTTTTGATACCCTTTTGATTATGCTTGTATGATTATGGGCTACTTTTTGTAACATGCTTCAAAGAAAAATGATTTTTGTGTTAGGTTCCAAGCTGCAGATTCATAGGTAAGTACTAAGTGCTGTTTGTTTTATGATGCTTTGGATAAACTATGCTACTGGTTGGAGAACTCATATGTGTTGCAAGGAAAAGTGATTGATTTTGACTAGCAGTTGTCTAAGATGTGTATATTGTTTACCTTTCAATCCTTTTGAAAATTGGTCCTTCAAGAAAGAGAAAAGATAGTACTTGTATGGTTGGATACACCATATAGTCAAGCAATATATGAACCGTTGGACAAATTAGGTTGAAAAGATAGTACTTTCTAAGATGGTTTAAAAACCTTCGTGTAAAGTGTTGACTTTTCACGACGATAGTTTTAAAGACGGTTCAAAATCATCGTGGAAAGCATAAAATAACTATCTTTGAAAGCCATTTTGTAGTGCTAGTTGTGTAAGGTTTTACTGTTTTTTGAGTTGAGAATTCAATCAACATATATTCCTTAAAGAAAGGATATAAAAGGTTAATTAGGTTAATAACGTGTTTGGTTCCACCTTCCAAACCTAATTTTTAATACTTAGTGAGAAGTTAATAACTATAATTTCTATGTTTTTTAAGGGAATTGATGAGATTTTTTACTTTCAAATTTTCCAAACCAAATGTAAGAGTATGAGATCAAAAATAAAAAAAATTGAGAGGGTAGTGTTAGAGGGTAAGTAAGATTTTCGAAGTATGGAAACTTAGAAATTTTTTACTGAAGTTGATTCCACTTGAAGAGCATAATAATATTAATGTTGTGTTTGAGGTTGATTGAAAAGGTATACAAACATGATGTAGTATTTGAGGTGATAAAATAATGAAACTTTGAAGATCAAGCATATTTTTGTTGAACGGTGTTAGAATTGTGAAATTTCAGACAAAGTCAAGTTATGAAAATGAGTTAGTGAAGTTGTATACTCCTCGAAGAAGTGAACAAAGGCTTAACATAGACACATGGTTTTCGATGGCAATTATCAATGGTTTTTTGACAAGAGGTGTGAAGATACAAATGTCAACATTGTAGATAAGCTATTCAAATAAGTTGTACACTTGGACAAATATTCTAAATCGACCATTGAGTCAATTAAACTATAAATAGGCATGACCATAGTCATTTTTCCTTGGTTACGAAGATCACACAACTCTTTTATAATTTCCCCCTTTTCATTTTATTGATCAATTTACTGTGTTAATCTCTTCTTTTACCTTTCTTTTCCAAACTTTTAACTCCTTTCAATCACCATTTCTTCTCTAAATTCAAATTCATTTATTTGATGTCTTTTACATTTTGCAATTTTATCTTGTTTTGCATTTCAGTTAGATTTCCTTAAAGAAACATTTTACATTACTTGTCTTTTCTTTGCATTATAACTTTATATAATAGTAATTTTTTTTACATTTTTACTTGTATCAAAAATATCTTTATTGTAAAAAACTATAACCGTCTTCAAAATCTACTTTAATAAGTATACTAAAAAAAAGTGTATGTTGATTTAGAATTTGATTATCTATTGATTTAAGAAAATATCACTTCATACAAAGATTTATCATCAAAATGACTATTTTTGAATGTGATACAATGATACACAATTATATTATAAATTCATGTTTATTCGATTCATTTTTTTTGTTGAATTGTCTTGGCAAAGAGCCTAAGACATCAATGGATTAATACTCATGAAGGGAATTTACATTTCCTAAAAGGAAGTTTACAACAAATTCAAGAATAACACAAAAAAAATCATAACATCAACATCAACATCAACAACAATTTTAACCCAAGTTAATTGGGATCGGTGGTAGATGAACCCAATGATAGATACGAGGAAGTTGAAGAAAAAAAGAGGAAGGGGGAGGGAAAAAAAGGGAAATAAGACAAAAGAAAAAAAAAGATAAAAGAAAAGAAAGATGAAAGAAGAAGAGGGGAATGAAGAGGAAAAAAAACTAAAAATGGACTGTCTGGAACATGGAAATAATAACGAGTCTAACCCTCCACCAAGCTTATAGCTTTTCTCCACTTTGTCCTAAGACATACCATTCGTCAATCTATATCCTACTTCATTAGGTCTTGTTTAATTACCTTTCCTCGGGTAAGTTTCGGTCCACCTTTACATCTCTTTGCGTTGAGCTCTTGGTAACAAACTTTTGTTCTTACGGGAGCATTCTGGGGCTGTCTCATTACGTGTCTAAACCACCTCAATTTATGCTCCCTCATCTTTTCACTTATCGGTACTATTGCTATCTTTCATCGAATGTCTTCATTTCTTATCTTATCTATCTTTGTGTAATCACACATTCACCTTAACATCCTCATTTATGCTACCCCTATTTTATGCTTATGTTGCCTATGTGTTGGCAAACATTTAGCTCCATATAACATTGCAACTTTTACAACTGTTCTGTAGAATTTTCCTTTTAGCTTAAGAGAATTTTGCAATCATACAAAAACTCAGATGCACTCCGTCATATTATTCACCTTGTTCTGATTCTATGATTTACATCCTCATCAATCTCTGCACCTTTTTACAAAATTTATTCCAAGTATCTAAGAATATATTTCTTGGGTACCTCTTGACCAAGTAGATGTACAGAATCTTGATCACCATTTCTTACCAGCGAAAACTCCACTTCATATACTCAGTCTTGCTCAGGCTTATCGCGAATCCTTTAGCTTCCAAAGTGTTTCTCCACAATACAGCTTTCCTATTAACACTGTATTTGGTCTCATCAATAGGCACAATATCATCTGTAAAAAGCATATACCACGACACTTTCTCTTAAATATCTTTTGTTAGTTCATCCATCATTAAGGCAAAGAGATAAGGACTAAGAGCCGAATCTTGGTGTACACCTATCGTGATTGGAAAATACCTAGTTAAAGATAAATCATACTTTGAAAAGGAATTAGCCAACATGTTTGGCTTCTCTAATAATTCCTTTAATTGAAAGTTATAACAACTTGTAATTTAAATAAAAAGAATTTACAATTGTGATTTTGTCACACTAAAAATAAAATAAGTTGTTTATGAATAATAAAAATCAAGTATATATAAAAGATGTACTACATTCTGATTATTGAAATAAAGTTTCACCATATACACATGGTTAACACCCAATATGGCTATACCCTACCTTGTTTTTTTACGGAAGGTGATACCCTACCTAATATAGTAATATATGACTGCGTATTTAGTCCTCGCTAGTGACATATTTTTAGATGAGATCTTAACTATAATTTTTTATATTAAAATACTATAGAATGATGTTTAAAAATAAGGTTAAATTATAATTTTGTTTTCCTAGGTTCCCAAATCCTCCATTTTGGTCTTCCTGGTTTTTTAATTGTAACATTTGGTCTCCTTAGTTTTACAAATTAGTGATTTTGGTTCATCTATTACGTTAATAACTAATAATTATGATAGGTTAACTATAAACTATTTTTTTTTACCAAATTTAATTTAAAATTAATTAAAAATCATTCATTATTAAAAACTTAATTTACAGTTAATTTAATAAATCTACTAATCACAATTAGTAGTTAATATAATAAATGAATTAAAATTGTTAATTTATAAAATCAGGAAGACCCTTTTTGTCCTTATTTTATTATTAATTGATAAAGGGCTAAAAAGTTTATTTGTATCATCATTATTCCTTTGCTTACAAACTATTCTTTGGGACTTTTATTTTTTGGAATAAACATAAGAAAAAATGGGTGGTCCTTCCTATTTTTAAATCGATGAATGATATATTGTCTTAAAGTGCTTACTTGAATAAATGTTATATCAATTTAAATTGGGACACCTGTCAATCAACTATTAACATTTTAAAGTGTTTTTTTATTGTGAAATCCATGGATAAGCATCCGAGAGATTTTCATTAATGGACCATGAACATACCACATAAGCGAACTAACACCACACTTTAACCAAAAATCTTAAGGCTTTTAGGTTTATTTTATGGGGTTTCTCTTCACTTATATGGTGCTTAACTTTCCCATTTCTACCCATTGTTGCCAACTTGCTCCAATACCTTGTATTGTTGTGCTCTCCACCATGCCACAACCACGATAGGACATGTTGCTTGGCCTCCACGTATGGACTCACTTGTCAGAAATACTTTTGATAAAGGGATCCCCATGTACATGGATCCACCACCAACTCATCTTGCTTGTCTGAGTCGGTCACCAAGTCAAACCATTAGCTTTGATACCAATTGTTGTGAAACCTGAGAAGGGTAAATAACGAGGAGATTTTCACCAATGGAGCACACCAAATAAGCGAACTGACACCACACTTTAACCCAAAACCTTAAGGCTCGGGTTTATGAGTCTTCTCCTCACTTATATGGTACTCAACTTTCTTATTTCTATCCAATGTTGAACTTCATCTCACACTTGTACTCCAACATTTTTATTTTCCAACTTTACCCTTTGTACTCTTGCGCAGAGAGCACAATGTTTTGATGGTACGTAGCAAAAGCTACACCTTCACTTTTCCCAATTTCCCTTTCTTCTCTGTCTTTCTTCCTCTCAGTCTCAACCATCACCAACTCAAAACTAGCTTACCAGATTTCGACAACTGTAAGAACCAAAATAAGCTCTTTATATCCCTCTTGGGCACCCTCCTTGTGATGGCCTCCATTGTGGAGTGGTAAGCAAATACACTTTCACTGCTTCACATTTTATCGTGCTCCCTTTAACCCGGAAGATTTTTAGGGAATGGTCTTGGCCACTCTAAAACTTATTGCAGAGATTGTTTTTTATTTTTTGATTTTTTTTAAACATCTTTTGATTGTTGGTTAGAAATTTTTTATTACTTCATTAAGTGTTTTTTTAACATGGAAGAGTAAAAAAACAGAATGAACAATAATAAAGGCAATATGGCGAAAATCTTCAATTTTCTATTTGACTATACATTTAGTGGTTTCAAGTGAGAATAATATTGGATTTGCCTTTTATACTTTCGTGTCTTTTTGAATCGCAAATTCCTTTTCTAAAGTAGAGGTTATCTCTCTGAATATGGTAGAGCCATAACAGTAAGATCAAAAAGTTTGCCAGCGTCCACCACGAAGAAGAAAAATAAGTATGATCCTGACATTGGTGAAGACACGATCTCCTATATCCAGAATAAGAACAAAGGATATCTTTGGATAAACAAGAAAAAAACTTCAAAGATTTGAAATTTTTAATAGTTAGTATGTAGATAGATGTCATAGTTTAATTGGTTTGGCCAATATTTCGGTTATACTCTTTTGGACGTTATAATATTTCTCTTTTAAACTTGTCAATTGTTGCTCATGAATTCTGAAGTGGAATATTAACCTGAGAGTATAGATTATAGAAATTAAGCACAAAATTTGTACCATTTTGAAAGGGTTTTTACCTCATGGACCAAACTAACCTCCACAATGTGTTAACTACCTAATAAATTATTGCAATTATATGTAATCACACCATGAAAGAGATAAACCTATTGTTGGGGAAGATTTGAGAAATTCTATTCAGATGGGAAGTTTAGATGATAGAAGGAGAAGAAAGATATCATAGTTTACAATGAAGGGGTTCAAAGCATTATCTAGCTCACTAAACCCAAAATACAAAACTCCTTATAAAAGAGATAACAACTAACTACATAACTGAAGATAGTTACAATAGAAAAACATAAAAACAGTTATAGTTACAACACAACTTATGTTAATGAACCACCAAAGTGGATGCTCCCTTCTATGTGACTAGAAGCTCCACCAGATTACAAAAGATTGGACGACCTATACAGAAGACAAGAGTATTGGGCCAACCAACTAATGTTGTCATCCACCCTATCTCTATCGTCCATCGTCTCATCTCTCATAAACCTCCAATTTTCCTTCTCTCTATTTTGTCTCCTATGATTTTGTCTTCTATTATTTTGCCTCTTATTGTTGTTTTCTCTCCACTCCTCCCTCTCATTCCTTTCCTCTTCATAATTTCCTCCATGAGAGGATGCATATTCATGTTAGACTTTTGGCAAGCGTACCAATTGTCGTTGCAGGTTACAGAATTTATAAAAGATCGTCTCCACAGGGACTTGAGTTACTCAGTTAATTCAAATAAAATTTAACAGTTCAATAGTTATGTACAACGAGTATAAGTGGAGTTTCATGTATTTGTGAAATAACAGAAATTACAGAATTTAAAGAAAGTATGGAAATAACAGATTTAGTGCAACGGATTTAAGGAAACTAACGAAATAAGTTTAATTAATTCAAGAAAAGTGTAAGATTAGACTTCACCGTTCATACCCTTAGTATCTGGTTAACATTACCATGTATAAATAATTTTATTATCATTATTGATGCACACATAAAATCACCCCAAATCGATCCCTCGTATTAGAGAATTCTAAGAATATTTATCAAATATCGATCCCTCGCATATGAAATAAATAACCCAGCATTACAATTATAATCGCGTGCTATTTGCAATCTAAATGTTATGCTCTATTCCTAGCGTAACGTAAAGAGTAAAATCATTCAGTTCAAATCCTAAGAGTACTTTCCAGTTAAACTTAGAAACTTATTTCGTGAAACTAGTGATCAAATAGAATCAAGCATTAAGTACGAAATGAAATTACCAATAAGGAATAGAAAAGATTCATGCATACATATATATTAAAAGAGATACTTAAGGGTAGAAGATTACATCCAATCCTTAGAGAAGTTAGCCGATCATTGTGGAGAGCACAAGATCAACTGAATACATGATGAAGGAGAAATCCCTGAATCAATCAGCAGGGTTTCCTTACTAATTTCTCACTCTCTCTACACTCCCTAAGGCTTCTGGTTCGTGTTTCCACTCCAAATGGCCTTTCATGCATGCCTATGCTTCACCTTTGCATGACTATTTATAGAAAAAGGTGACCTGCTTAAGCCCATTCACCCAGGCGACAAATTTAGCCTACTTTTACTTGCCTGAGCGAGTTAAAACATAATTCTGGAAACAACCATTTGCCCAGGCAAGCTAAATACACATGTTTCACTTGCCCAGGCGAGTTAAAGCCTTATTGCTGAACAAAGATGTTAGCCTGGGCGAGTTTTGGGCGAATCTACTTCAGGAAATGTCCTTTTTGCCCCTTTTGCTTGTCTTGTTTGCTTTGGATGCCTTGATACACTTGATAACTATCAAAATACCAAATTTGTTTAAACAAATCTTCCAAAATGTGAAAAACATCACTTATATAAGTACCAAATACAAATCAACTAGGTTTAGAGCAAGTTTACAAGAAAATATTTTAAAATCAAAAGATAAGTGTTAACATTAGAATCCCTAAATTAACTAAAATATGGCACTTATCAACTCCCCCTAACCTAGAATCTTGCTTGTCCTCAAGCAAAGTACAATAACACTTCAAGAAATTAGAGTATAAATAATATAGAAGATATTTTTTATATGAACAAGTTTTGTAAGGAATCAACTTTCAAAAATGATCAGAAAATATTTTTTAAGTAGTCAATTATGAGTATTTGAAAAACACAAAAGATGGAATTCACCAAACCAAATGAAATTAAGATAAACTTACATTTCATTTTTAAAGAACGTCAAAGAAAACTTTTCATTGATTCAAATAGAGGAAAATTTCTCAAAGGTGTTTATTTCTCTCACAGATAAGTGTTTATTCTCAATTCCAACACTGATATTTTTGCAGTTTATTTCCCATCAAATAAAAGTACATATTTATCATGGATCAATAGGACTTTTAAGGGTTGGGCTTCACTTTGAAGGAAATCTTGATTTTTCTGGATATTCAAAGTTACCTTGAGAATAGGAGAACAAACAAAGATAAGACAAACTATTATCACTTCCTCTTTCTTTTCTTTTTTCTACCAAGTTTATCAATGTTTCTCATATCAACCTCCCAATCACCCAACTTATAGATTTTACGATACTTTGTTCAATTTAGAACACAAGGAATTTATTTCCTTTTTCTTTTTCTTTCTTTCCTTCTCAATAACTTTGGCCATAGCATTTTTATCACATTAGCAATCCAAATGATAAAGTTTATAACAAAATCCCTTTTTGCTCTCCTAACCTAAGGTAAGGTGGAAATTCTTAACCTAGGTTAGTGTTCCAACAAAATCATATGTGTTTTGGCTCAAAAGGGCTAGCAAGTGGTAAGTAAAATCATCATATATTGGGATAGCTTGTTGGCCATTGGCTTTTAAAAAATGTTCAAGAAGAAAGACGGCCCAAATCATATCCATGCATCTTATGTCATGGCAATTAGAAATTTATGCAAAATTAATTATAGAGCATATCAGCGAGGACACTCAATGTAATTTCTGTGGGTACACACAATCACTAGGCTTAAGGTTTGTTTTCATGTTCAAATCAAATCAATGTTTTTGAAAGACATTTTTTATTAATTCCATGTAAAAAAATATTTGCATTCATTTGGTATCTGGAAAATCATTCCTTGTTTTTCATTCTCAAAGTTTCCTAAAAAAATCATTTGTTGTGTTTTGATTCTATTCAAACAAAAAATTAAGTTTCAAGAAACATTATCTGTTGATTCTTTCCAAAACAAGTCATATTCAAGAAAAATTTTCTTTTAAGTCCAAAAAAATTTATACATATTCTACAACTATATTAGTAAAAACAAAAAATTAAATCAACAACGTAGTACTAGTAAGGAAACACATAAGGAAACCTTCTGTGTATACCGTCAAAATTGTTGCATAACATAGTACTAGTAATCCAAAGAAAATTATTAATGCGCACAAATTATCTAAGCAAAAAGTCTAACATAGTAAATAAGGGAATAAAGTACTGAAATATCAAGAATATGTAAAGCCATAAAGAAAATGATAAAGAGATATCATGAAAATGTCACAGATTTTGTAGCTCAATGAGATAATCAGCAAGTTCATGAATCAAGTCTTCATTGTCATCATTAGCTGCTCCTTCTCCTTCATTTGTAGCTTCTTGGTCAGCTGCAGTTGTAACACCCTGAAATTTCAATAACTTAAAATATACATGTGATGTATTCCTTGTATTATTTTATTTCTTTATTAATTAGGATTAGTTGAAATATTATATGAATTATCCATGTGTTATTGCTTGGTGTAAATGTCAAGTATGTGGAGTTTGTTCGAGTTGCGTTGTAACTGAGTGATTCCGAGTTTGACCCGAAAACATTTTTCAGTAAAATCACAATTATGGATTGGTTAACCATTGGATCGCCTTAAAATTTTAAATATAGGTTTCTAACATATATATGTAACTTTTGACCGTTGGGATTGATATAATAGCATTTAAAACGTGAGAAATTAATTTTTCACTGTAGCAAAAATTCAAGAATCTAGTTAGCTTGCCCAGGCGAATTTGGCAGGCACTTTTGCTCGCCTGGGCGAGTAAAGGCGGTGTTAAATATGTATTTTAGCCGCCAAATCAAGAAAATGGAGTTTCTTCCTTCTCCAAACAGCTCCCAAGCTTCCCATCACCCTCCTCCACCACCCAGAGCCACCGGAGACCACCATGGCACGGAGAAGAACCCTTTAATCGGAGCGGAATCTTTGAAACTCTTCCAGAAGTTTCAGTAGAGAATGGAGCTTCCAAATCCTTCTTTCTTGGTTTCCTTGAGGTAATCTTAGTTTCTTTTGTCTTATTCTAGCTAGTTTAATCCTATCTTGATATCTCTTGTGATTCGGGTACCGTTATTGGCTATTTCTATACTTCCTTTGAAAATGAGATGTTGTAAAAGTATCCTTTTTATGAAACTAATATCATTTCTGTGATCCTTGTTGAACCCTGGTCACATTGGTGTAATCGGAATTTCAAAATGATGTCTTTTGATGTGGACTCTCAAAACACCATTTTAGCCTCTTTTTAAATTTGAGTGGGTATTTGACCCCGAATGCTAATGTTAGCCTTGTTTTTGAAATCTATACTAAATTATCTTCAATTTGGTATATAGAGCTCTGTGTTTGAGCCAAATCACGTGAACTTGAGAGATCCCAAAATGACGTTTCAAGGAGCTAACAGAGAAATATAGATAGGTAAGGGGAGTTTATTATTTAGTTATAGTTTTGGTACCATAGTTGGGGGCCAGGGAGTCCAACTGCCTATCCCTGCTGTGTGCTGGTTTTCAAGAAAAACTACGTTTTTAACTAATAGGATGCAATGTATTTATGATTGATGTGTGTTTGTTCCTGTGTGTGCTAGTTTTCAAGAAAAAGTGTGTTTTTAACTAATGGGATGTGATGAATTGGCTTGTTGATGGATAAAACTGTGAATGATATTATTATTGTGATGATTGAATTTTTGGAAAAAGTCTTAATTACAGAGGAGACTCAGCCCAAAATTTTATAATATGTTTTTCTATTTAATTCTTTATTAAATCTTTAAATGGGCATACGAGTGTGTTTTCTATATTGTAGTCCTCCTCTTTAATTTAGAATTTTCCTAAAATACCAGTCTTGTGGTAATATGGATTGTGGATGAATGAGGTGATATTGATGTCATTGATAATATTGAAATGAGATGTTATTTATGTGTTGGTGATCATTGAATGAGATAATGATGACGTGTTTGATGATGTACAAATGAAATAATGTTGATGTAGTTGATGGTGTTGAAATGATATGACTTTGATATGTATGATGATGAAATTAGATGATGTGATGTGGATATTGATAAGAGATTATGTTGATGCTAATGATGTCATTATGTGATATGGATATATATTGACACCCATGGGGGTCCATGACTGGTTACCCTTGTGAGGAAGGATGTATTCTTAGCCGGGTCATGCATTGATGGTACCCATGGTTGTCATTGTGTGATGTGGATATACATGGATACCCATGGGAGGTGTATGACTGGTTACCCTTGCGAGGAAGGATGTGTTCCTAGCCAGGTCATACATTGATGGTCCCCATGGCTGTATGCTGTGTATGTATACGTAGGATGCAGTGACCGGTTGGTTACCCTTGCGAGGAAGGATGTGTTCCTAGCCATGGTCAGTGCATCGGTGAGCCCATATTGGGGTGTTATGTATGTACATGGGGGTGTATGATGGGTTACCTTTGCGAGGAAGGATGTGTTCCTAGTCGGGTCATACACTGATGATGCCCAAGTTTCATACTTCATTTTCATTGATGGAAATAGGATGGTGGCAGTAGGGTACGGAGGTACTAGGGGGGCATCTCTATTTGGAACTCCCTTGTGACTCAGGGCTGATCACAATGGGGGGGGAGCGGCCTGTGCACGATAGAGTGACCTTGACGAGCTACTGCATCATTTTCTTGAGAGAGGCTATTTCCATGAGGATGGTACCACATTGCATGTTGAGTGATGAGTCAGATGCATACATCATTCTGAACATGATTGTTTGAGTTGTGGAATGCATTGGATGATTGTTTTTGTTGAATGTGTAATGGAATGATGGGTTTGTGGTAATAATTGTGGTGATTTATGTTGTCTTTTTCCCAACTATTGTTATTTGATGCTTGTTGGTTTTATATAATAAACTCACCCTTGCATTTGTTGTATTGTGTGGTTGGTACCTGTGATGATCGCGAACTTTTGTTCGTGTGAGAAGATGAGCAGCAGTAGGTGACCTCGGAGGGAGATCTTCTTTTTGTTAGAGCAACCAAGCCGACGTGATGACGTTGAAATTCTTTTTGGAAAGAGTTGTCTTTTGTTAATCAACTCTTTCGTAGTTAGTCCCTTAATTCTTTTTGTGGACATGTATAGTTTGAGTTGTAAATACTTGTAAAACTAAATTAAGTTCTAAACATATGCATGATGAGTACTGATTTAGTATATGTATACATATGTTTTCGCTTATTGTAATTGTATCATGTGTACGATGATTGTATTATTGTGAAAAACTTACTACCATTTTCATAATCAAATAAATGAAGTTTTTATTAAAATTGAGATATGCACGATTAAGAGTTAGTGATATCGTAGTGACCAGGTGGGTCATTACATTAGTGGTATCAGAGCAAGTCGAACCTTTTCGGCCAGTGAGTTGAGTTTGCTATGTTTCTCTGTGCATTGTGTGTTCGCTTGTTGAATGTTTGATGTTTGAGTATTTGATTGTTTTGTAATTGTTTGGGTTGTTTGTGTTTGAGACTTGCGCACATTGTTGTGATGCATGGGCTATGGAGATTTATTAGTGTGGTCATATATGTTTGTATTACTGATGTTTGTTATACCATGAGTTCCAGTGCCTTGTCACAATTTATCAGATTGGCAATCTAGATAATTCGTGAAGTGTAATGGGACACTATGGCAAGCAGTTAGGAATACAAAGAGTGAAGAATAAGTGTTAATGTCTCAAGAGAGACCTATTGTAGAGGAATGATTTCTCGAGGCATCAACTCTTAATGTTAATTAAGTGGGGACGTTAGTAGGTGTAGAATTGTTTTGTTCTTTTGTTGTGTGTATTCCTTCCAAGTCCTCACTTCTTGGTGTGCGTAAGAAGTGATGGTTGGTAGGAATAACTATGCAATAGCTGATGTTTCCCAAGTTTTGAGGCTGAAGGTCAAGCTGTGACCTGGGAAACCTTCAAGAAGGTATTTCTGGAGAAGTATTTTCCTGAAGTTGTTAGAAACAAAAAGGAGATGGAATTCTTAGAGCTTAAGCAAGGGAGTATGACTGTGGCTGAGTATGCAGTTAAGTTTGAAGAGTTGGTGTACTTTCTCATTACCAAGGAAGATATGGAATTCTGTTACTTGTGCTATTCGGTTTTGGTGCAACCCATTCGTTTGTATCTTGCTTGTGTGTGGAGAAACTTAAGCTTTCTGTGTCTTCTTTGAGTGAGGACCTCGTGGTAAAGACCCCAACTAGTGGTTCTGTTTTAACTTTGGATGTGTGTTTCAATTGTCTTGTAGAAATTTCTGGTAGAAAATTCCTTATTGATTTGACTTGTTTGCCTCTCAGCCAAATTGATGTTATTCTAGGTATGAACTGGTTATCTTCCAAACACACTTTGTTAAACTGCTTTGATAAAACTGTGGTGTTTGGTGATTCTGAAGTGAGTAAGAATGAGATGTTTTTCTCTGCTAACCAAATTGTGATATCTTTGAAAGAAAATTCTCAAGTGTACACGATCTTGTCTAACCTAGAAATAGAGACTATGGTTTCTCTAGGTGACCTCCTTGTTGTTATAGAGTTTCCAAAAGTGTTTCCTGAGGATATATTCGATTTACCGCCTGAGAGAGAGATAGAATTTTCTATAGATTTGATACCTGGTACCAGATCCATATTCGTAGCCCCTTATAGGATGTCTCCTATAGAGTTAGCTGAGCTTAAGAAATAGCTAGAAGAGTTGTTGGAATAGGCAGTTTGTGAGACCCAATGTAATCCCATGGGAAGCACCAATGTTGTTAGTGAAGAAGAAAGATGGAACCATGAGGTTGTGTGTAGATTACCGACAGTTCAACAAGGTGACGATTAAGAATAAGTATCCTTTGCCTAGAAAAGATGACCTTATGGATCAGTTGGTAGGAGCTTGTGTGTTTAGCAAGATAGACCTTAGGTCAGGTTATCATCAGATCCGTGTGAAGTCTGAGGATATTTCGAAGACTGCTTTTAGGACCCGTTCTGGTCATTACGAGTATTTGGTTATGCCCTTTGGTGTGACTAATGCTCCTAGTGTGTTTATGGATTATATGAATAGGATCTTTCACCCCTATTTTGATAGTTTTGTGGTAATATTCATAGATGATATTTTTGTATACTCTAAGGCTAGAAAGGAGCATGAGGAGCACTTGAGGATTGTGTTGCAAACCCTTAAGGATTGACAACTTTATGCAAAGTTGTCCAAGTGTGAGTTTTGGTTAGAGGAAGTTAGTTTCTTAGGACATGTGATATCCCAAGATAGTATAGTTGTAGATCATGATAAGGTAGAAGTTGTTCTTAAGTGAGAGAGTCCTAAGTTGGTGTTTAAGATTAGAAGTTTTCTGGGTTTAGCGGGATATTACCAGAGATTCATAGAAGGTTTCTCTAAGTTAGCCTTACCTTTGACCAAGTTGACTCGTAAGGGTCAAGTTTTTGTGTGGGATGCCAGTGTGACCATAACTTCCAAACCCTTAAGGAAAAGTTGGCAACTGCACCTGTGTTAGTTTTGCTTAACCCAAGAGAACCCTTTGAGGTGTATTCCGATGAATAAAAAATGGGTTTAGGAGGAGTGTTGATGCAGAATGGCCAAGTAGTGGCCTATGCTTCTAGGAAACTCAAGACGCATGAGAGGAATTATCCTACCCATGATTTGGAGTTAGCTGCCGTAGTGTTTGCTCTTAAGATATAGAGGCACTATCTTTTTGGCTCTAAGTTTGAAGTGTTTAGTGATCATAAAAGCCTTAAGTATCTGTTTAGTCAGAAAGAGTTGAACATGCATTAGAGGAGATGGTTAGAGTTTCTTAAGCATTATGATTTTGAGCTTAGTTGTCATCCTTGCAAAGCTAATGTAGTGGCTGATGCTTTAAGTAGGAAATCCTTGCATATATCTACTTTGATGGTTAGGGAATTGGACCTCCTAGAACAATTTAGAGACCTAGCCTGGTGTGTGAGGTAACCCCTAACAGTGTGAGACTAGGAGCTTTGAAGATTACTAGCAGTTTGCTAGGAGAGATTAGAGAGCGCCAGAAGTCAGATCCTTTTCTGAAGACTCAGTTAGAAGCCATAGTGACAGGGAAAGATAGTAGTTTTCATGTGGGATCAGATGGAGTCTTGATGTTTCAAGATATAATCTGTGTTCCCAATGTATCTGAGCTTAGGAAAAAGATTTTGGAGGAAGGACATATGAGTAGTTTGAGTATCCACCCTGGTGCCACCAAGATGTATCAAGATCTCAAGGCAATGTTTTGGAGGCCAAACATGAAGAATGAGGTTAGTGAGTTTGTGTATGCATGTTTAGTCTATTAAAAGGCTAAGATAGAATATTAGAGACCCTCAGGTAAGTTGCAACCCTTAGAGATACCCCGATGGAAGTGGGATAGTATCTCCATGGATTTTGTTGTAGGACTGCCTAGAACCCTGAGAGGTCTAGATTCTATCTGGGTTATTGTTGACAGGTTGACCAAATCTGTTCACTTTATCTCCATCAATATTAGGTTTTCCTTAGAGAAGTTGACCTCCCTATATATTAGTGAGATTGTCAAATTACATGGTGTGCCATCTAGCATAGTATCTGACAGAGATCCTAGATTTACCTCTAGATTTTGGGAAAGTTTGAACAAAGCTTTGGGAACCAAGCTTAGGCTAAGTTCAACCTATCATCTTCAAACTGATGGTCAAACTGAACAAACCATTCATTCTTTAGAGGACCTTTTGAGGGCCTGTGTTTTGGAACAAAAAGGTAGTTGGGAGAGTTTTCTGCTGTTAATAGAGTTTACCTATAACAATAGTTTTCATTCTACCATTGGCATGGCTCCCTATGAAGCTTTATATGGTAAAAGGTGTAGGATACCCTTAGTATCTGGTTAACATTACCATGTATAAATCATTTTCTTTATTGATGCACACATAAAATCACCCCAAATCGATCCCTCGTATTTGAGAATTCTAAGAATATTTATTAATATCGATCCCTCGCATATAAAATAAATAACCCAACATTACAATTATAATCGTATGCTATTTGCAATCTAAACGTTATGCTCTATTCCTAGCAACGTAACGTACAGAGTAAAATCATTCAGTTCAAATCCTAAGAGTACTTTCTAGTTAAACTTAGAACCTTATTTTGTGAAACTAGTGATCAAATAGAATCAAGCATTAAGTACGAAATGAAATTATCAATAAGGAATAGAAAAGATTCATGCATAAATAAATATTAAAAGAGATACTTAAGGGTAGAAGATTTTATCCAATCCTTAGAGAAGTTAGCCGATCATTGTGGAGAGCACAAGATCAACTGAATACATGATGAAGGAAGCAATCCCCGAATCACTCGACAGAGTTTCCTTACTAATTTCTCACTTCTCTCACTCTCTCTACACTCCCTAAGGCTGCTGGTTTGTGTTTCCGCTCCAAATGGCCTTTCATGCATGCCTTTCCTTCACCTTTGCATGGCTATTTATAGAAAAAGGTGACCTGCTTAGGCCTATTCGCCCAGGCGAGTGTTTTAGCCTTGTTTAACTCGCCTGGGCGAGTTTAATGCTTCGTGCTGATGGACTTCATTTGCCCAGGCGACCAATTTAGCCTACTTTCACTCGCCTGGGCGAGTTAAAACATAATTCTGGAAACAGCCATTTGCCCAGGCGAGCTAAATACACATGTTTCACTCGCACAGGCGAGTTAAAGCCTTATTGCTGAAGAAAGATGTTAGCCTGGGCGAGTTTTGGGCAAATCTGGTTTAGGAAATGTCCTGTTTGCCCCTTTTGTTTGCTTTGGATGCCTTGATACACTTAATAACTATAAAAATACCAAATTTGTTTGAACTAATCTTCCAAAATGTGAAAAACATCACTTATATAAGTACCAAATACAAATCAACTAGGTTTAGAGCAAGTTTACAAGAAAATCTTTTAAAATCAAAAGATAAGTGCTAACATTAGAATCCCTAAATTAACTAAAATATGGCACTTATCAATTCATTCACCCTTCTATCCATATAAACCTCTCCATCCACACTCCCAATTGGATTACTCCTTTTTTGTGTCTCCCTTTGTAACTCCTCAAATCTTGCCTCCATTTTGGTTTGTAATTCCTCCATTTGTTTTGTAATAGCATTCATTAACCTAGAGGTCGTAGGTGACAAAACTTCTTCTCCTCTTGAGCTCATCCTTCAAAAAAATGGTTAGCAAAAACACAAGTATATAAGAAAATTCTTACCACTCTCTAAGTGTTTGCCACTCACACTCTTGTTTGCACACTTTATCTAGGATTTTTCTTTAAGTTCTCTATTTCCTTTTTCCACTCTTGTTCCTCTATAGCTCTTATGCAACAACTTCAGATCCAATCAAGGTTCTTTACTAAAGTGCAATAGGAAACAATTCTAGGCTAGACTCAAGAATCCAAGAACAAGAAAACTCTAAGACAAAACCTTGGAATTTTTTAAGAGACAAGCAACAAAAGCTAAAAATTTAAGAATAATACAAACTCAAATTGAATTTCAATGAGACAACTCAAGGATAGTTGTTGGACCAAACTGCACAAAGGAGATATCATTAGCATCAGGGGGAGCTTAAGAGGATCAAGAAGCTGAGTCTCAAAGGCAGCAAAGTATTTAGGCTTTTTTACATGCCAAATCAATTTGATTGGTAGTTGTAATTTGTGTATGAGATGACACTTCCTATGATCCATTGTATAAAGCTCATACATGGTTTTGCATTCATGTTTTCATAAAAGCATAAGTTTTGAGAAAAAGCTTTTTTGAAACAAAGAGTTTTCATGATTGCATAAAAAGCCAAAGTGTTCAATGTTTAAGTTTTTGGAAAAACAAGTTTTCTCTACTTTAATCAATTACAGCTAATGGTAATTTATTACTTAAGCTTTCAAGAATACTTTAATCGATTACACTTCACAAAGTCACAGAAAAGTCTTCCTGTGATAATCAATTACGATATTGCTGTAATCGATTACTTGGCACGTATTTGAAATTAAGACTGAGAGAATTAATCAATTACATTGCTCATAAATCTTTTCTAGAAAGTTTAAGAATACTTTAATCGATTAAATGTGTTAACAATTGATTACATAAGTGAATTTAATCGATTACACTAGTGAATTAATCGATTACTGATAGTTACAAATAGTTTTCTATAAATACTTGTTGGGTGTTTTGAAAAAGAAGAACAAAATATCAAAGTATTTTCATTAGCTTTCTAAAGTAAGAAAAGATTCCAAGTGCTAAACTCTGTTAGACCCACAAATCCTCAAGCTTTAAGATTTCAAAAGAGGATTTCTTCTTGGGCAAGCTTTCAAAAGAAGTTTTGGAAAGAAAGTTCTGAAGTAGCTTCTTCCACCTTTTAATTCAAGTTTGGTAATCATTTGCAAATCATCGGGTGGTTGTTGTCTATACAACTTTGTTATGAACTCTATTGAGTTTCTTTTTGTGTATTAATAACAATAGGTTTCTTAAGGCTTTTCTAGGATAGTTGTTCCTAGAGGTAAGAGTAGAGATATGTGTTCTCTATGTCTTGATCACAGAGATTCTAAGTGAGTTAGAGATCTCGTTCTTGATCTAGGTGTGATTAAGAGTGGTTGTAAAAAGCTTGTAAGAACAATTTGTTACTAGTGGAACTCTAACCTTTTTGGTTAGAAGAACTGGATGTAGCTTCTCGAGGTTGAGATGTGAACCAACATAAATCCTTGTATTGACTACTTCTTTCTAATATTTTCTTGCTGTTATAATTTGTCATTCATTAGTGCTACATTTCTTAATCAATAGTAAAAGTTTTTTATTGCATTCTTTGAGCAGTGGTGTTTAATTGGTTGGAGCTTTCTTGGACTGTTTGTGATACGATCTTGATTACTCTGATTGTTCAAATAATTTTAATTGTCCAGGATCAACAAATTCACTCCCCCTCTTGGTTCTTGTGTGTTGTTCATACAGTTTTCAATTGGTATCAGAGCAGGTTCTTGAGTGTTATTCAAGATCACTATCTTTTTTCAAAGAAAATGAATGTCACACAAATTACCTTCAAGGAGAGTGCCTCCCTCAATCGTCCTTTGATGTTTGAGGGAGAGAATTTTAGGTTTTGGAAAAACAGAATACAAATTTTCATTCAATCAAATGACCCTGGTGCATGGAATGCAATAGAAAAAGGTCATTTGATTCCAATCAAAACTGTTGATAATGAAATGATTCCCAAAGAATGGGATGAGTTGATAGACGTAGAAAAGAGGGTAGTTCAATACGATTTCAAAGTAAAGAATATGATAACCTCTGCATTATTGTCTGCTGAATTTTTCAGGACTGTTAGGTACAAGAGTGCTAAGGAGATGTGGGAAATGTTAGAAATTACTCATGAAGGGATATATGAAGTTAGAAGATCAAGGAAGCCTGCCTTGATTCATGAGTATGAGATATTCAAGATGATAACAACTGAAAACATATCTCAACTCCAAACCAGATTCACACACATTGCTAATCATTTTCTTGGTCTTGGAAAGACATTTGATGCTGAGGAATTAAATATCAAGATCTTGAAATGCTTAACAAGACCATGGCAACCAAAGGTGACATCGATCAAGGAATCTAAAGATCTATCAAAGATGTCCATGGCTACATTATTTGGTCAGTTACTTGAGTATGAGTGAGAAATGTCTCAACAAACACATGCATAAGATGCAGATAAGAAACAAAAAAGTATTTCCTTGAAAGCTGCATCCTCAAATGTGGAAAAAGATGATGACTCAAGTGAAGATGAAGGTGATGAGAATCTGAACCTAGTAGTCAAAAGTTCAGCAAATTGATGAAGAAAAACAAGAATAGAAATTTCACCAAGTTCAACAAAAGGAGTGACAACAACAACAACACCAACTTCAACTGCTTTGAATGTGGTAAGCAAGACCACATTAAATCTGAATGTCATATATTTTTGAAGAAGTGGTTAGGTGAAAAGAAAGAAAAGAAAGAAGGAAAATCAAAGAAAGCTAACATTGGATGGGAAGAAAATGCTTCAACAACTTCTGAATCATTAAGTCAAAATGAAGAAGCAAATGTTTGCGTAACTTCAACAATTGATGAAAATGGCTCATGTGCTGAATCAGAAGTAAATCTTGAATTTGATCAACTTGTTGATTCTTTTCATGAAATGCTTGAGGAGGCTCAAAAACTTGCAGTCTCCAACAATAAGCTAAAAGGTAACCTTAGATGGCATACCACTAAACTTGCTTCAATGCAAACTAAACTTTGTAACATGAAAGAAGAGAATAAAAAACTAGTTTCAAGCTACAAAAAAAATGGATGTGTGTGTGCTTCTTCCTCTTCAAAAATAAATGACCAAAAAGATTTGCAAAAAAAGTTTGATGAATTCAAAAAGAGCCAACTTGAAAAATGCATGACTTTACAAAGTGAAAACTCATACTTGGTAGATCTCATAAAAAAGCTTTACCAAGGAAAATGTAGTTTGAATCAAATGTTAAGTGTGCAAAAATATGCTGGAGATACATTTGGATAGGGTTATAAACATCAAACAAAACCTTTTGGAAGCACCAAGTTTGTACCTCCAAAACAGATGAATAGAAAAAGGTTTTAAAAATACAGCATACTAAAAAGGCTCTTTTTGAAAGCAAATCAAAATCGGTTACATGTCATTACTACATGCTAGAAGGTCACACATCTCATAAGTATTATTTTAGAAGGTTCTATGTGCCTAATGGAGACTGATAAGTGCTAGATTTTAGTTAATTCCAGGATTGTAATGTTGGCACTTATCTTTTGATTTCAGTAAACTTGCTTATAAATTTCCTCTAAATTCTAGTTGTTTTATAGTTGCTAAATATATAGGGTGTTATTCACATTTTGGAAGATTCATCTACTCAAATTCGGTGTTTTGATAAGTTTCAATGGTATCCGGAGCATCTAAGCAACCTAAACAAGCACAAAAGGGCAAAAAGGTCAAAATAGGAAGTCTTCTGAAGCAAACTCGCCCAGGCTAGCATCTTTCTTCAACATTAAGTCTTTAACTCACCTGGATGAGTGAAACATGTGTATTTAGCTTGCTTGGAAGAATGGTTGTTTCTAGAATTATGTTTTAACTCGGCCAGGTGAGTGAAAACAGGAAAAATTGGTCGCCTGGGCGAATGGACATAAGCAGGTCACTATTTTCTATAAATAGCCATGCAAATGAAGGAGAAATTATATTCTTTGGAGCCAAGAATGTGCGAAACACATAAAAAGAATAAAGAGAGGTGAGAGAAGAGAGAAAAGGAGTGGAAACTCTGCAGGAACGGGCCGAGGATCGCTACTTTCGTCATGTCTTCTGTTGATCTCTTGCTCTGCACCATGATCAGTTAGTTTCTCCTAAGGATTGGATGTAATCTTTGTACCCTTATGTATCTCTTTTAATATTTTATATATGTATGAATATTTTCTACTCATTCTGGTGATTTCATTCTGTTCTTAATGCTTGATTCTACTTGATCACTAGTTTCATGAAATTGGATTCTAAGCTTGACTGGAAAGTGCCCTTAGTATTTGAACTGAATGATTTTACTCTCAATGTTACGTTGCTAGGAATAGAGCATAACGTTTAGATTGCAAATAGCACGCGATTATGATTGTAATGCTGAGTTATTTTACTTCATATGCAAGGGATCGATATTCGGTAAATATCCTTAGGATTCTCAAATGTGAGGAATCGATTTGGGGTAAATTAATGTGTGCATCAGTAATGATAGAAAATGATTTATACATGGTAAAGTTAATTGGATACTGAGGGTATGAATGATGAAACCTAATCCTACGTTCTCTTCAATTAATTAAATTCATTTTATTAGTTTATGTTATTTCCTTAATTTCCGACGCACTATTTATGTTATTTCCGTTATTTTCGTAAAACCATCAAACTTCAACCATACTTGTTGTACATAAAATATTAAACTATTACTTTTATTTAAATTAACTGAGTAAACTCAAGTCCCTGTGGAGACAAACATTTATAAATTTTATCACCTGCGACGACATTGATATGCTTGCCAATAGTCTAACAGAGATTGCATTTGGGTTCCAAAGAAAAAGAGAAAAATAGCTAACCCTTGTGGACCCAACCTTAATTGGGTACCTTTCTTTGTCACTTGATTTGATTGTTGCAAGTGTGTCTTAGAGCTAAAACATCATTATGGTACTTAGACAGTGGATGCTCTAGACACATACGGTTGACAAGTCCATGCTTACAAATTTGACCTTAAAGGATGGAGGTTTGTCACTTATGGAGACAACAATAAGGGAAAGATAATAGGAGAAGAAAATATTGGAGAAAACTTTAAAACCAAGATTAGAAATGTACTTTATGTGGAAGGCTTAAAGCACAATCTTCTAAGTATAATTCAGCTATGTGATAAAGGATTAAAGGTATCCTTTAATGATAATTGCTACTTGATATGTGATGGCCAATCTGGTGAGGTTATTCATGTAGGAAAAAGAAAGGGAAACATCTACTTGCTTGCTATAGAACATGCATTCATTCATAATATTAATTTCCTAGTAAGTAAGATTGATGAATCATGGCTTTGGCATAGGAGAGCTAGTCACATTAACATGCATCACATGAACAAGCTTATTAGAAAAGATTTAGTCAATTGTTTACCTAAACTTAAGTTTGAAAAGGACAAACTATGTGATGCTTGTCAAAAGGGAAACAAACCAAGATCTCTTTTCAAAATAAAAACTTTGTTTCCACCTTAAGACCTCTTGAATTGCTTCACATGGATTTGTTTGGTCCTTCAAGAACTATGAGCTTAGGAGGCAATTACTATGAGCTTGTAATAGTTGATGACTACTCTAGATTCACATGGACTTTGTTTTCAAAATCCAAGAGTGATGCTTTCATTGTTTTTAGAAAATTAGCCAAGCTTGTTCAAAATGAAAAAGGCTGCAAAATTATCTCAATAAGAAGTGATCATGGTGGTGAATTCCAAAATGAGAATTTTGAAAAGTTTTGTGAAGAAAATGGAATCAAACACAATTTTTCAGCTCCAAGAACACCTAAGCAAAATGATGTTGTGGAGAGGAAAAATAGATCCCTTGAAGAAGGAGCAAGAACTCTTCTTATTGAGACAAATTTGCCAAAACATTTTTGGGCTAATGCAGTGAATACTGTTTGTTACACTTTGAATAGATTACTTATAGGCCTATATTAAAGAAAACTCCTTATGAACTATATAAAGGTAGAAAACCAAACATTTCACACCTTAGAGCTTTTGGTTGTAAATGTTTTGTTTTAAACAATGGAAATGAGTCACTTGGAAAATTTGATGCAAAGGTTGATGAAACTATCTTTCTTGGATATTCATTACAAAGCAAAACATATAGAGTCTTCAATAAAAGAAACTTATGCATGGAGGAATTTTTTCATGTTATTTGTGATGAATCTAACTCTTCAAAAAAGGAAAAGAACCGTGATAATGATGTAGGTCCTTTAAAAGATTATGTCAAAATCAATGGATCAAATGAGAAGAAAAAGGATGAATCAAATGAATAGATTGATTAGTCAACACCTACTTAAAAGCCTAAGGACTGGAGAACAACAAGAGATTTCTCCCTTGACAACATAATTGGTGAAGTGACTAAGGAAGTATCTACTAGATCTTCAATTAGGAATTTATGTTGTGATATGGCTTTTGTTTCTCAAATTGAACCTAAGAACATTGATCAAGCTTTACTTGATGAACATTGGATTCTGGCCATGCATGATGAACTTAATCAGTTCAAGAGAAATGAAGTATGAGAACTTGTTCCTAGACCTTCTTCTCATAAGCCAATTGGCACCAAGTGGGGTTTTAGGAACAAACTTGATGAAAGTGACATCATAGTAAAAAACAAAGCTAGATTGTAGCAAGGTTGGAAGCCATTAGATTACTGCTTGCATTTGCATGTTTGATGGATTTCAAACTATTCCAAATGGATGTAAAAAGTGCTTTTCTAAATGGATATATAGAGGAGGAAATCTATGTTGATCAACCTTCTGGTTTTGTTGATTTTAAACATCCAAATCATGTTTTCAAACTAAAGAAAGCTCTTTATGGATTAAAACAAGCTCCTAGGTCCTAGTATGAAAGATTGAGCAACTTTTTACTTAGCCAATCCTTCATAAAAGTGGATAAAACATTGTTCATCAAGAAATCTACCAATGACATCTTATTAGTTCAAATATATGTTGATGATATTGTTTTTGGTTCAACTAATCAT
>QARZ01041094.1:282265-302040 GCA_013407115.1 Glycine latifolia
TAACAAATATCAAAACAACACTTGTCTTCTGATTCTTGAATCTAACATTAATGTCGGCTATCGAGATGAGTAGGCTGAGTTAAGCGGGTTACGTAGCATGCATGCATGCAAGACGTAACTTAGTCTTTGTTGGCAGACGTTTGTATACCGGGTTCCTTACTCAGTAGAGCTCGGACCTTTCTTTGTAAGCTACCGGGTTCCTTACTTGGTAGAGCTCAAACCTTTTCTTTGTAAGCTACCGGGTTTCCTCACTCGGTAGAGCTCGGATCTTTTCCTTGTGAGCTACCGGGTTTCCTTACCGGATAACCTTGTATATGTTAGTCATAATACGCATCTGGGGTCTTACAAGCGCTATCAGTTATAATCTATTACAGCGGTTATATAATCGATTGCATAGTGTTGAGTCCGTTCTTGGAATTTTTTTATATTGAAACCTAAGGATTCCCTAGACCGATTTGTACCGACCTTGACCGACCTAGTCCGCCTTCGTCCGACCTCGTTCGGATTCTTTCTTCAGAGTTGTTATAGCTGAATACCAACCCGGACACCTCGTACTTCACACGGTTCATCTGGTTGTATGTGTTTGTGAGTGACATATGCAATTACGTTGGTAGCATTTAAGCTCGGCCTATGTTGTAATGACCCCGTATGCATCCGGTTCATTAACATTATAATATGGTCTTAAGCACAATAATACTTAACATAAATTAAGTAAACACGGAAGCATAAAATGATGAAATGTCATAATGCGTCATATAATACAAATTAACATTATGTATAGAATTAATATACATCCCGACACTCGGGTTCTATTCCAAAAGATACATCATATACAAACCCATACCGGGTTACAGAAGTACAATAAAATCGAGTCAACTGACTCGTAAAAGACCGCTTTCCAAAATCCGCTTCCTCGAACCCGACCTTGGTCTCTGGACTGAGATCCTCAATTAATAGCCAACTCGGCCTCGGCCTACCCAACCTATCAATTGAGATCCACCGAACAACCCCTACTAGGGTCTCTTACCTCGGATCTCATCCTCCACTCTTTGGCTATCACCGGTAATATAAATATATTCCCTAACCGGGGTGAGATATAATCTCAATAAACTCAGGGTTCTTGGAGACTCACCTCCCCCTGGTTCACTTTCACAACACATAGCATTTATATAGGCATTACAATAACATAGCCAACCCAGCTTTTTAATAAAACAACAGTATAACCATCTCGACCTTTTAAGAAAATAAAACATAGCCATCCCGGCTTTCATACATCACATGTATATAATCACACCAACGTGCCATTCTAGCATAGATATACAAGTTCACCAGTGCACATCTCATGCACAAATGTACATCTTGATATACAAGTTCACAGTGCACATCTCATGCACAAATGTATATCTTGATATACAAGTTCACCAGTGCACATCTCATGCACAAATGTATATCAACCCTGCACATCTCATGCACTCGGACATATATGAATTGCTGAGAAGCTCATCCCGGATGAGTCTTACACTCTCATATATGGTCTGCTTCCCTGGCCAGAGGACTTCCTTAATCATAATACAAACATCACAGTGTAAATCATTTACATGTATGTTTCAATCAAAAAGTAGTAACACACAATTTAAATACACGCACTGCATCATACAATAACCATAACTCCCCAAGAGTATGGTGGAACATAATCAAGGGACACAAACTCCCCAAGAACAGAGAGCTTACCTCCTCTGATCACCACACCGGCTCTCTCAGCCTCGTGTCCCAAACCACTGATATCTCTTTTATCAAGCCCTACACCAGGCAAGAAAGATATCAAGAGTGGTTCTCAACCGTTTCATGAAAAGAACCTAGTTCTAATCCCAGACCTCGAATAAATAACACCAACAAGTGACTTGTAACCCCACAAAGATCTATCTGTGCATAACAAAATACCCAAAACCCAGAAAAGCTAGCTTTCAAGGCTGGACCTTCATCACCACAACCTTCTAAGCATACTTTTCCAAAGAAATACCACCCAAAACCAACCCTAACTCATATGGGTCATTTTTCCTCTAAAACCCCAAACTCAAAAGATATATATCTTACCTTAAAAACAACAAGGAAGACTAGAGGATAACTTTTCCAAGCTTAGATATCCTTAACGTGCCTTGTATCTCTTAAAGGTTGAAACTTTAACTTCCTTTGGAGAATGGATCTCCTCGCCTGATGGTTTTCACCATTAACAGAGGTTGGAAACTAGTTTATATGGTACTACAATCTTTATGTTGGATGTGAATGTTTTTAGGTTAAGGAAATGTTATATAGGAAGCTTTTCTCACTTTAACAATGGAGGGAATAAGATATGAGAGAGAAAGTGTTTTTAGTAGAGGCGGTGGAGATTAGATTACTACAAAATATCTCACTCATGCCTACCTTATATAGTCTAAAAGTTGACACTCGTCGTATAGTAATATGAGAACATTCCCATGTCAAAACATAAGCAAAGAGTCAACACGTGTTACTTGTATAAAGTGAATATGTAGAGATATTTGACTGTCGGGTTGGGTCTACTGTTTGGAAAGTCAATGAGTTATATCTCATGCATGTTATGTGTGACTACCCGGGTTCTCTAAACCCTACTGAGGTTGTCGGGTTCACATCATATTATGAATGCTGTCGGGTTGTATTTTAAATATAAATATTGAGTGCAACCTTACTACTATATCCCGAATTCCTGTGCACTCATTCCAACCACTAGGCTAAGTCCAGGTTAATCGCTTACAAACACTTATGTAATCGATTGCATAAGAACCCGTCCTTGGTACTATAGTACGTCCAATGTCCCTCCTCCTTTGACCTCATCTGACCTATTTCGACCTCATCTGACCTAATCCGAGTTCCTACCTTGGTCCTTCACAAGTCCGAGGTTTCTCCCCAACCACTCCCAAGATCACTAGCCTGGTAATTCTATAAAAAGGGGTTACGAGCTCTTCCGGTCTCTCTACCCGGTAGCTCTAACAATTCAACCACATACGAGCTCCTCCGAGCTCACCCGAGCTCAACCGAGATAACTACTTGATTGCTCATTAGAGATCACAACTCGGATCTCAAAGAAAGAAAGACACGAGCTCTACCGAGCTCTATTGAGATCACTACTCGGTCTCTCAAGGAGAAGGAATATACGAGCTCAGCCGAGTTCTCTACCCGGTCGCTCTTTTCCTCCTTGTCCGGGTTCCTTTTTACACAGCGTTTTTCTCAAAAGTGTTATTATGTATATGTATATACCACTTACGTGGCAATAACCCGATCATGCACCAACTCAGTCTTCCTATAATACTACCATACCATACAACCCCGGATTTGAAAAGGTGCTATCTACACCGACTTTTATCCGAGTTCCAACATACACCCCTTTTTCTGTGCCAACCCGGTCATACGAACCTGGATTATCGCAGGGCCATTATATATGTGGTGGCTTGAGATGAGGTATGTTTTGAATATACATAAATAAACTCAGGGGTGTATGACGGGTTACCCTTGCGAGGAAGGATGTGTTCCTAGCTGGTTCATACATTGATGGTGCCGTGGTGATATTCTATGTATAGATGTGGGATACCAGGACTGGGTGGTGAACCTTGCGAGGACCTCGGTCAGTGCATCGTTGTAGCCTTGAGATGCCAGGACTGGGTGGTGGTAAACCTTGCGAGGACCACTGTCAGTGCATCGTTGGGCCCTTGTGTGGGCAGTATGTTACATAGGGGTGTATGACGGGTTACCCTTGTGAGGAAGGATTGTGTTCCTAGCCGGGTCATACATTGATGGTGCCTATGTAACATACGACTTTTGAATGACAGAAATGGGATAAATGATTGGCTGTAGGGTACGAAGGTACTGAGGGGCCACGTCTGTTGGGAACTCCTTCTGACACCCATTAGCTGATCACCATGGGCGGCTGATTCCTGTGCACGACAGAGTGACCCTGACAAGCTACTGCATCATCGAACCACAGGGATGACCTATTTCTGGGATGGTACCACATTGCATGTTGAGAACTGAGTCAGGAGCATGTACCATGCTAGATGTTATAAGTTGACTTATGAAATGTTTGTGTATGTTCGTGCACGTTAAGTGCTTGATGGGTGCTTGAATTGTTTGTATTGGTATGGTGATGACCGTGTTGTTTCTTGATCGGGTTGTCTCCCTCTATTGTTGTATTTATTGTTGTTATTTAATATGATGAACTCACCTTTGCTTTGTTGTACCTTGTGGTTTGGTACCTGTGATGATCGCGAACTGGGTTCGTGTGAGCAGACGGGCAGCCGTAGGTGCTTGGGAGAGGACCGTGTTGATGTGGAACTGTCGGGTTTTGCCGGGATGTTAATGGACATGATTTCGGGCATGAGTTTCATTTTGCTAGATGCACCTCTTGTTTTTGATGGATGCACTCCTCTTATTTTGCTATTTAAACCCCTGACTCTTTTTACTTGTCCTTTCATTTGTAAAATACTTGATGTACATATATTGGGAAGTGATCTTTTGTACTTGTAATTAAACTATGTCTTATGCATACATATATTTGAAATGTCTTATGAGTGCTTTCATTTACATGTATTTTCTATGATGATGGTCGATATGTGATCACGAAAAATTTATCATTGTTTTCACAAATAACAAAAAGGGTGTTTTTCTTTTTAGCATGAATCTATATCATGGTTATGAGTTAGTAATTTAGTAGCGATGTGGCAGGTTGTTACATTAGTGGTATTAGAGCAGATCGGACCTTCCGGCCAGTGAGTTGTGAGCTTGGTATGTTTCTCTGTGCAAGATTTTGTTGACTATTGAGTATTTGATTGTTGAAGTGATTAGTTGTGTTGTGTTGGGTTATGTTGTTTGTGTTTGAGCCTTGTGTAGGGTGTTGTTTTTAGTATAGTCATGACATATTTGTATTTCTCACGCCTACTATACCATAAGTTCTAAGCATTGTTGAGGTTTATCAAACTGGCCATCTATATAATCTGGGACAATGCAAGAGAACATTACGGCAAGCAGTCCAGGAATACAAATCATAGAGAGCCTGTATGTTATGATTGGTGTTTGTTTGTGTATTCCTTCTGGGTTCTCACTTCTTGTTGTACACAGAAAGTGATGGCCGATAGGAACGATCGAGTGATAGCTGATGCTCTCCAAGCCTTAGCCCAGGCATTGGGGAATCAGAATAGGGGAGAAGCCCCTGGAGTCGTGGAATACCAGGGATTAGACCGCTTTCAGCGCAGCAATCCTTCCTCATTCCATGGGGGGTACAACCCAGACGACGCTCAAACTTAGATTTGAGAGATTGAGAAGATCTTCCGAGTTATGGCATGCCCCGAGGAACAAAAGGTCGCCTTCAGCACTTATACCCTGGTAGAAGAAGCCGAGTATTGGTGGGATAACACCCGTCAATGCATGGAGGCGAAAGGCCAGGTTATAACATGGGAAACATTCAAGGAGGCATTCTTGGAAAAGTACTTCCCGGAGGACGTGAGGAACAAAAAAGAGATGGAGTTCCTTGAGCTGAAGCAAGGAAACCCGACTGTGGCCGAGTATGCGGCTAAGTTCGAGGAGTTGGTGAGGTACTTTCCTCACTACTAAGGACGGGATTGAGAAAGCTCTAAGTGTGTAAAGTTTTTGAACGGTTTGTGACCCGAGGTGAAGCAAGCCGTGAACTACCAGGGAGTCTGTCAGTTTCCATCCTTGGTCAACATGTGCCGGATTTGGGATGAGGATTCCAGAGACAGGGCGATCTACTACTGGAATACGAGCCCTGTGAAGGATAGGAAGACCGGGCACCAAAATCGTAGGAAGCCCTACACCACGCTCATAAGCAGAATGATCATCGCCCCAACCACCAGAGGACCACTACTGCGGGATTCCCGAGTGGTGGTAGTAGTGGACCAGCTGCTTTCCCAATCCAGAAAACGTGCTTCAAGTGTGGCAAGCCCGGGCATTTCGCTGCTGAGTGCGAACAAAAGGGCTCGATCTATTTTAATTGTAAGGAGAAGGGTCATTTCCAAAGAGAGTGCCCACACCTTAAGAAGGAGTGGAATGCTGGAGGCCAGCGGAGCCAACCCGGACAACCGAGGACCACGGTAAAAGTCTTTACTCTTAGTGGTGCTGAAGCCTCGAATTCCTGAGATCTGATCCAAGGTGAGTGTTTCATAAACAGAGTTCCTTTACTTGTACTTTTTGATTCCGGCGCAACCCATTCTTTCGTATCCCGGTTGTGTGTAGAACAGCTTAAACTTCCTGTGTCTTCTTTAAATAATGAACTTGTGGTTGAGACCCCGGCTAATGGGTCTGTGTTGACTTCCGAGGTATGTTTGGACTGCCTTGTGGAAATTTCTGGTAGAAAATTCCATGTTGATCTGGTTTGTTTGCCTCTTAGCCAGATTGACGTTATTTTGGGTATGGACTGGTTATTGTTCAACCAGGTTTTGTTAAACTGCTATGATAAGATGATATTGTTTGGCAACCCGGGTGTGAGAGAGGAAGAGATATTGATCTCAGCCAATCGGGTTATGTCATCTTTAAAAGAGAATGCTCAAGTATACATGATCTTATCAAACTCGGAGGTTGAGACCGGGGTCCCTCTAGCTGACCTCCCTGTTGTGAGAGAGTTCTCGGGAGTGTTCCCTGAGGATGTATCCGGGTTACCATCTGAGAGAGAGGTCAAGTTTTCTATAGATTTGGTACCCAGAGCTGGACCTATATCTGTAGCCCCCTATAGGATGTCTCTCTTAGAGCTAGCCGAGCTTAAGAATTGTTGGATAAGCAGTTTGTGCTGCCTAGTGTATCTCCATAGGGATCACCCGCGTTGTTAGTCAAGAAGAAAGATGGAACTATGAGGTTATGTGTAGATTACTGTAACAACCTGGATTATAAGTTACTAATCTGCATGGTTGATGTGTGTAATTAGTGATTAAATTCCATGTGCCATGTGTGTTATGTTGCTTAATTACTTGGTTTATTTTGATAAGTGCTAGTTGTCTTTGTTCTGCCTCTGTAGGCGTGTTTTTATGACTGATGTACTAAGTTAGCTTTGATTGGTTGTGGTTGCTGCCCAAACACGCAAGGTGGACATGTCCTGTCAGCTGAGTACTTAAGAGAAAGAGTAAGCAATGGAAGTTTATTCATCTCTATTCTCTTTGCGCTTTCCTTCACCCTTAATCAATCCCATACTAAGAACAAGGCATCTAACACCTATAGACCCTTTGTGATCAAGACTTAGAGAAACAACCCTTCTCTAATCTCCCTCTAGAAAAACATATTCTAGAAAAACTCTAAGAATCTATTGAACAAGTTACAATCACAAAATTTCTAAAAGAAATACAACCATGTAACAAAGAGAGATATAGCCTAGAATCCAATGAAAGTTTATGCAGATGATTAAAGAATTTTGAACCAAGATAGAACATTCAAAACAATTTCTCCAAAACTTATTCTTTTGCAAGTGCCCAAAAAGAAATCTTTTCAAGATGTTTGTTGAAAGAGAGGATTTGTGGTCATACACTTAAATGCACTTAGTAACTTTTCTCTCAAAAGAATGGCTTTCAAATTTCGTTGTTTTAAGTGCACACAGTCAACAACTATTTATAAAAAAACAATTGTAACTACCAGTAGTCGATTAAATCACTTAAGTGATTGATTAAAGCATTCTTCAAGGTTTATGGAAAAACATATGAGCAATGTAATCGATTAAAACGCCATGTAATCGATTATCACAGAAAGCTCTAATGAAAAATAGGACCAAGTAATTGATTACCATAGTGTTTTAATCGAGTGCAATAGGAACTTCATTCTGATTACATATGCTCTATTTTCAAGTAATAGATTACCTCTTGGTTATAATCGATTAAACCAGTGAGAAAATGTTTTTCCCAAAACTTGGAACATGGAATAGTTAGTTTTATGAAATTGGATTCTAAGTTTGACTGGAAAGTACTCTTAGAATTTGAATTGAATAAATTTACTCTTTATGTTACGTTGCTAGGAATAAAGCATAACATTTTGATTACAAATAGCACGAGATTATGATAGTAATGCTGGGATATTTATTTCATATGTGAGGAATCAATATTCGATAAATATCCTTAGGATTCTTGAATGCGAGGGATCAATTTGTGGTGAATTAATGTGTGCATTAGTAATGTTAGAAAATAATTCATATGTAATAATTTTATTTGGATACTGAGGGTATGAATGATGAAATCTGATCCTACGTTTCTCTCGAATTAGTTAACTTCATTTTATTTGTTTTCATAATTTTTTGTATTTTTGACTCGCTAATTTGTCATTTTCGTTATTTTCATTATTTTCGTTAAACCATGATATTTTGATTAACTTTATTGTACATAACTATTGAACCGTTAACTTTGTGAGCAAGGATGAACACACAAAATTAACCAAGAGGGGGTGAATTGGTTAAAACCTTCAACTTTAAAAACTATTTGAAAAAGCAGCAGCGAAATTTAGACTGTATCACAAACTTTACTTTGTAAAAACTTCAGTTTTCAATCAATCAAGACTCATCCTTCACCTTAAGCAATTTCAGAAATTATTTCTATTGACCTTGAAAGAGAATAACCACAAGACAAGTTAGATTTAGATAACAAGATTTAGAAACAAGAATAACACCAAATCTATATTGGTTCACCCATCAAATGAGAAGCTACATCCAATGTCTTCTAACCAAAACTGATTAGAGTTTTACTAAATCAAATATGTTCTTTACAAGCTATTACAAGTGATTACCTTTATCAAACCTAGATAAAGAACCTAAAATCTAATATCCTATTAGACTTCTAATCACAGAGAACCTGATAACACTACTTAGTTCTTTCCCTCTAGAGAACACTACTCTAGAATAACTCTAAATAAAACTATTTGATCTTAGTACATACAAAGATTAAAAGATACAAACCAAATCAATGTAAAAGTTCAAGAAAGATACAACCTTATGATCCTCAGTAGATGAGTGAATGAGTTTTACCAATCAAATCCAGGTTTTATGAATGCAAATGATAAAAACCAACTCTCTTGAAAATTCTTGTTGAATATTGTTTAAAGCATCATCATCAATGAAGCATGTGTTCTTGTGATTTCAAACAAGATGTAAGATACTCAAAAAAATCCTTTTCTTGAACCTTGAAAGCTTTGGGATTATTGGGAAATTCGTAAACTCTTATGACTTGAATTCTTCCAAATGTTCAGACCCAATAACTTTAAATAAAAAAACAGTTATAACAACATGTAATTGATTAATACGTTTTGGTAATCGATTATTTTAACTATTGTAATCGATTAATTTGCTTAGTAATCGATTAAAATGTTCTTGAGACAATCTGGAAAAATTTATGAACAATGTAATTGATTAAATCGGGCTGTAATCGATTAAGGCAATCAGTCTCACTTTTAAAACAAGCCTATGTAATCGATTACGATTGAGTGGTAACCGATTAAGGTAGTCCAATATGATTTGTGTTTTTGTACTGAGTAATTGATTACAACTTGTTTGTAATCGATTAAAATGTTCTTCATGGCTTTTTAATAGATTACACAAGCTAGTAATCGATTAAAGAAGTGCACAAATGTTTTTCCAAAAACTTAAGCCACAAGAAAATTCTTTCTAAATGCAAACATGTGACCTTATATGCTTTTCTTAATTCATGAATGAATGTGTGTGATTATGCTTATGCAATGCAAGGATCATAAGATAACCCTCTTAAGCAACTTAACAAATTACAAATGCCTTCAATTGAGAGGCATGTAAAAAGCTAAAATTCTCTTAAGCAAAAGGCTTCATCCTTGACTTGATCTTCTTCCCAACTCCCCTTATGTCCAACAAACTTTCATTTGGAAAAACTGAGTAGCTCAAGTCCCTATGGAGATGATCTCTTTTATTAAATTTATAACCTACGACAACATTGGTATGCTTGCCAATAGTCTAACAAGTTTATGGCACCGTTGTCAAGGACTTGAGTCGCTCAGTCTGTTCTTTCAAATTTAATTTTTTAGTTGAATTAAAGATTTTCTTTAATGTAGTTTTTTTAAAATTTTGTATAAATCATCTCTTCTAATATTTTATTTTCGCTAACCTTGGTACTTACAGTTTATTGTAGTTTGTTATTTTTCCTTTATGTGAGGTATATTTCTTGTAGATAAATCGCTATTTGATCGAAAAATTACAAATACTAAAAGGAAGAACAAGAAGAAAAAAAAACAAGCAACCAGTAAGTCACTGGGTGAATCTTCTTCTATTTACTCTCCTTCACCAGAAAAGCAACTTGTAATTGATATTATGGCTAATAGAGGAGGAGAAGGAAATTGACCACCAAGGAGGACTCTTAGTGACTATGCTTATCAACAAGGACATAAGCATGACAACAACATATTCATTCCTTCTTTCAGTAACAAGATTGTGGAATTAAAGCCAGCATTGTTGGTTCACACTCTTTTGCTGGAAGGGATCATAAAGATCCACACACACATTTGTCTACCTTCATAGAGCTATGCAGTACCATGGGAGCTTTTGATGAAGATGTTGAAGCTGTCTACCTCAGACCTTTTCTGTTCTCCTTGATAGGTACTGCAAAGACATGGCTCCAATCACACCCAAATAAAAGTCTCAACACTTGGGAAGAAGTGGAGGAAAAATTCATTGTGAGATTCTTTCCTCCATTCAGATTCATTAGTGCAAAATCAGCCATTACTACTTTTCCCAAGGGTCCGATGAACCTCTTTGTAAGACATGGAAGAGATTCAAATATTTACTGTAGAGGTATCCAAACCATAATTTTGATGATGTTGCACAACTACATATTTCTACATTGGTTTGAGACCTTAGACAAAGAAGATTCTTGATGCCTCAACTGGAGGTACTATGATGTCTAAGAGCCTAGATGAAAGTAATTTCAATCAATGACTCCATAGCAGTAGTGATTATTTGAGTCACCATGATAGGTCTTCAATTCAAAGGAAATGTATAATGGAGTTGCATACTCAATACGCAATTCACTTGATGTGAAATGTCCTATCTATCTCAGGATCATATGCATGTAATTCACTTGATGTGGACCTAGTCATACACAATTCAGCTCATAAGGAACAATAAACATAGACAACACATAAATGTCAGATAGCTACTTTACTAGGACACTACTCTCTCTATATATGCTGAAATGAAATAGAAATTGGAAAACTACCCTAAATATTTTTAAAAAAATCTAGAAAAATAACAGTGAATGTCTAAAAATCATGATTGATTTTTGTATTTTTTTGGTGATTTTTAAAAATCATGAAAATAGAAAATCGCCTCAAAAATGACCTAAATGAAGGAATTTTGCGATTTGGACCCCTCCTGACCGTTTTCTTCCTTTATAGGTCACCTTGATGTATTAATTTTCTCCACATTCTGGGAAAATTTCAGCCCATTCCGAGATAGTCTGCTGTGAAATGACGAGAATGCCCCTGTGCAAATTGTTAAAACAGTGTTAAAACTCCTACTTAGAGGTTGAATTTGCCAATTTTAACTCAGACCCAACCCTTATAAGGGTTGCTTTTGTTTAAAATGGGGAATAAACTTTGGAAAAAAAATCGCAAAGCAAAACTACACAGGTCTGAAAAATTCTGGACAGTAAAATGACACTATAAAAACAACTACACTACACAAATTCTCATCCTACTACTCCTTTGTTTTTTTGCTCTGTTTTTCCCTGTTTTTGCTCTGTTTTTTGACAGCACACATGCAACTACATCACCCACACTTCATAATGAACAAGAACAATCATGCAATTATGTAACAATGTACGGTTGGGCAGGAAAATGTAAATACGCAGTGAATGTAATTTATATATATATATATATATATATATATATATATATATTACTACTACTATGCACTAATTACAGAGAATTAAAGCTAGCACACAATGAACTGTGTCCCCGGCAACGGCTCCAGTTTTGATAAGCATTTGTCGTGTGGCTTCAAAACAATTAAACTAAGCTAATTTTGTAGCACAGGATTAACCTAGGTCGACTCAAAGACACTTTCAATATGGTTCTATCTTCAATTCACTACTAACAGTAAAGGGGAATTTTGTCGAAAAGTTTGCAGGCGCTAAGTAAAAATTGCAAAAACACAAACTACGATTAAAGATCAATGCAGAAACTAACAGAATTGATAACAAGTAATGTAAAATAGATTAAAGAGCATCAATCCAATTCACCAAACCAAGCTATTCGAATCATCATCGTTCTTAGAATTTTATCCTATTGTGAAAGTTCATTCAATTTCATTAGAAGCAGTTCAATCGAATTAACCCCTAAATTAATTGAAACCACAACCCTAATTGAAATATCATCCAATTAATCTGTGATTTATATTCGAAATTAGGAAATGTATCCATAACCTAATCCGCTTTCAATCCTAAATGCATTCATAATCATGAAAACAGAATATCAATTGAAGAAGAAAGTGAACAATCACACAGAACTCGAAATACTAAACCAGAACTCAAATTCTTCTCTTGCTTGGGCTGGATCCTTGGATTAATTGATTATTTAGCCTTCCATGATCATCATCAATGAAAGTCCCATGAAATAAGTGCACGAAAATGGAACAAGGGAAAATGAAAGTGAAGAACAATGAAGAACAAGGAAGAACAGTTGAGAGAAAATAACAGAAAGGGTTTTGATTCTAAAAACCTAAAAAGAGAAATGTAAAACTATTTTTGCAAAATGAAATGTAATGTAATAATTCCTCCTAATGTCACCAATATATAGTGACTAAGTCTGAAGAAAAGAATGGGCCATGAACAACCCATCAATTCTAATTATTTATGCTATTTACACCAATAAAAGTCCAACTCGCAGCCCAAAATACAAGTGCAGTGATTCTGACTTCAAAGCCTAAAATGACCCTCCAAATGGCAGAATTGGCCTTGGCTTATTTCTGGCAAACTTGTGGATCTTCTCGTTATCTTTCCAAGGACTACAAGAACGCTCAATTTGGAGTTCCGTAGAGCTCTGTAGGTCTTGCACAAGGAAGATACATCAAGTGAGCATAAAATCCGAAAATACGCAACAATTAGCAATTAAGCCCACTAACTTGCCTAAGACAAAAACTGAATTAGAATGGGAAAATAAAAGTCCAAGAGAAGTCAAATAAGCTAAGAATGATAGAAAAATATTTAACTAAAGGCACTCCATCACTTAGCAAAGGAAAATTCAAACATATCACCGAGTTGAGACAGCCTTGACCAAGCTACAAAAAAAGTTTTCTGCATTAGCTCCTCCGTATCCATGTTTCCATTATTAAAGACAATTTTATTTCTAAAATTCCACACATTCCAAATAAGAGCACACCACAGTACCTTCAATACTTTAATTTCATCTTTATGATTTAGAGAAGGCGGATCCTATAAAAACCAGTCACAGTTTTACAAAAAAAAAAACAAAACAACACTAGTACCAAGTGAAACATCTTTTCCAAATTAATGAGATACTTGTACAATGAAGAAACAAATGTTCAACAATTTCATCTTCTTGTAAGCAAAAAACACAGGCATACTCATCCAAGCTAATATTTCTTTTCTTGAGATTATCTCTCATAGGTAATCTATTGAGAATTAATCTCCATAAGAAAAACATAGCTTTAGGTGGTACATTCAACTTCTAAATGTGTGATAAGAAATTGTCAACCGAATTCCCGTATCTCATTTGTTGTTAGGTAGTATAAGCTGATCGTACAAAGTAGTTACCCGTTGGTTCATATTCCCAAAACCACACACCTTCACTATTCTTATGTATTGTTTTTTTTCATCAATTAAAGGAAACAATTGATTGACCTGAGATTGCTCCCAAACAAATCATTTTCGTCTCCAATTTAGGTTCCACATCCACCGATCCCCCCATCTCTAATACAAGCATGTTGTTGTTGTGAATTGAGATACAAGGGGAAGGAAGGATAGAAGAGACTTGATGAGACAAATTCTACCAGCAAAGGACAAGACTTTTATTCTTCCACAAGTAGAGCTTCTTCTCAAATTTCTTAATGATTGGCTTCCAAGTTTGTTTTTTCCTTGGATTAGCACCCATCGGAAGGCCCATATAAAGGAACAAAAGGGACATAAGTCTACAATTTAGCATTCTCGCATATCTTACAAGAAAGACATTATCCACACAAATGGCCCCAAGTGAGCTTTTGAAGAAACTCACTTTTAGGCTCGAAGTTAGTTCAAAGCATCGGAGCATGCTCTTAATGACCATCACATTATATTTGAAACCTTTGCAAATAAGATAGTATTGTCGACATATTGTAGCAAATCCACCATGATCCCATTATTACCAATGGATAGTCCGTCAAACATCTTCTTCTTCACCACCTCCCTCATTATACCACTTAACCCTTCCATGAAAATTGTGAACAAGAAAAATGCAAGTGGATCATCTTGCCTAAGTCCTCTTTATGGGGAAAATTCCTTCGTTGGACTCCCATTAACAAGCACCAAAATATGTGTAGACACTAGGCATTGTTTGATCCATCTCACCCACTTTTCACAAAATTAAAGTCTCTTCATCATGTACATTAAGAATTTCCAATTTATTTAATCGTATGCCTTCTTAAAGTCCACCTTGAAGAATGAGGCCTTCTTTTTAAAACTTTTCACTTCATCCACCGTTGCATTTACCACTAGTACACTTTGTAAAATATTTCTCTCCCAAAATTGCACTTTGGTTTCCATCAATGACATTAGGTAGAACATTTTTCACTCATCTTGAAACTACTATTAGTCAAGATCTTGTACATACACCCCACAAGT
Organism: Glycine latifolia; assembly: GCA_013407115.1. Classification (NCBI taxonomy): domain Eukaryota; kingdom Viridiplantae; phylum Streptophyta; class Magnoliopsida; order Fabales; family Fabaceae; genus Glycine; species Glycine latifolia. The sequence goes on from QARZ01041094.1 coordinate 297,112, forward strand.
GAAATAGGGTGAAATTCCCCTAAGTCTTTAGGATCCTACACCTTAGGGATCAATGTGATAAATGAAGAATTACATCCTTTAGAAATGATCCCATTAGAGTGGAATTCATTCAAATACCTCATGATATATCCTTTCAATAAATCCCAAAAAGCCTTATTGAATTTAAAATTAAATCCATCTGGCTCGGGTCTCTTTACACTTCCAAACTCCCAAATTGCATTTTTAACCTCCTCCTGCTCAAAGCAATCAATGAGATTAACTGCCTCTTGTGGTGAGATTTTCTTGAAGCTAGCTCTATCCAAAGTAGGCCTCTCCCAATTTGATGTATGGCTGAACACATTAGCCATTAAATTTCCCAAATCTACCTTGCAATGAAACCCAATCTTCAAGCAAACTTCAAGAACACACAAGCTGTCCAAGCTTTCAAGAAAAAGTATAGCTGGAAGCTTTCTTTAATGGCAGCAATGGAAGATGGAAGAAAGGTTAGGGATGAAGATGAAAGACACCATGGAGAAGCTCTCCAATAAGTCTAGGAAGAATCACCACAATAGCATTGAGAAGCCATTGATAAGACTCAAGAAGTTATTGCACAAGAACAAGCGAGAAACTCTCACACAAATTTCAGATTTGTATTAATGAACCAAAGTTTTTTTTACATTCAGTTTTGGGCACCTTATAAAGGGCATGAAATTACAAGCTACTGCACATGAAATGACAATTCAAATGAAGCTTGTAGTGCACACTAAAGGAGCCTAAAGCAAGCTTAATGAAGCTTGTGGTGCAAGCTTCTCCTAAGTGACCCTTGGCTGTCCCAAACTCCCTTGGCTATCCCATTTTCATGAAAGGTGCAGTATTTTTAGCTTCTAAGTGCAGCCAACTAATTTACTAAGTTGCTACACAAATTACACACAAGTGCACCTACACGTCTTTACACAATTGCACTAAAAAGCCTTTTTATTTCTACTACTTTTGCTTCTAACAAGTGTTGGAATTTATTGAGTTAAATTGAACTTGAGACATCAAAATCCAGCCCTTGTTATCCTTAAGTTGGTGTGCTTCCTCTTGCTTGTCCAAGTTGGCCTTGATGTGGGCTTGAAGGGCTTGAGTTCTAGCTCTTGTCATGGGTCCTTTAAAGCTCACCAAAGGAAGTGCTTCTAGCTCTCCTTCTAGACCTTTGGCTTGGAATGGACCTCCATCACAATTCTATTCTTCAAACCTCTTTCGAAAAGTCTTTCTTGAAAATAGCATGAACAGCACACCAGAACCAAGAGCGGGGTGAATTGGTTGTTCTTGGCCAATTAAAATTTTTTAAACAATCAAAGTTAAAAAGATCGTATTACAAAATAATCCAAGAACACTTTGAATCAATCAAACACCAATCTTTAAAGAATGGAACCAAAATGTTTTCTATTGATTGTGAAAAGTTACACCAATCAATGACAATCAATAATCACAAGAAAAGATAAAGATGAAGTAGTCAATACCAAGATTTATACTGGTTCACTTCTCAAACTAGAGAAGCTATATCCAGTTATTCTAACCAACTAGTTAAAGTTCTACTATTAACAATCTATTTCTTACAAACTCATACAATCACTCTCAATCAGACCTAGATCAAGAACAAGAAATCTAACTCACTTAGACTCTTAGTGATCAAGACATAGAGAAAACCCTTCTTACTCTTCCCTCTAGAAACACCTATTCCAGACAAGCTTTAAGAAATTACAAGCAAGTTGTATGGAGAGAAATCACCCGATGATCCACTACATATGCATGCAAAAGATTACCAAACTTGAATCAAGAATGAAAGAAATCTATCTCGGAACTTTCTCTCCAAAATCTTCTTTAGAAACTTTGCCCAAAAAGAAATCTTCTCAAGGAATCTTAAAGCTTGAGGATTTGAGAGACTAACACAGAGTAACACTTTGTATTTTTTTATCTCTTCATAAAGCTTATGAAAATTCTTTGATATGTCGTGGTGTATTTTGTTAAAACACTCAACATCTATTTATAGAAAACTGTTATAACTATCAATAATCAATTAATTTTACTTATGTAATCGATTAATTGACTCATTTAATCGATTAAAGTGTTCTTGAGCTTTCTGAAAAATACTTATGAACAATGTAATCAATTAACTCATAATGTAATCGATTATCATAGGAAGTCTTTGTTTGAAAATGTTTCCAAGTAATCGTTTACCACCATACCGTCATCGATTATCACAGGAAGTCCATTCTGTGATTTTGTGTTGTGTAATCGATTACCATAATCTTGTAATCAATTAAAGAGTTCTTAAATCTCAAGTAATATATTACCACTTGCTGGTAATCGATTAAACTAGTGAGAAAATATTTTTCTAAAACATAAACTTGGAACACTTGGATTTTTATGCAATCATGAAAACTTTATGTTTTAGAAAAACTTCTTCACAAAACTTATGCTCTTATGAAAATATGAATGCTAAAACATGAATGAGCTTTATGCAATGGATCATAGGAAGTCTCATCTTAGACATACATAAATTACAACTACCAATCAATTGTATTGGCATGTAAAAAGCCTAAATACTTTACTGCCTAAGAGACTCAGCTTCTTGATCCTCTTAAGCTCTCCCTGACTCTAACAATCTCCCCTTTTTTGGCTTTGATCATGCCAAACTTCAATTGAACATCTTTATCCTTAGTGTTCTTTTAGGAGAGAGTCTTCAGGAGCTTTTACTTGAAACCTGAAAAGGAATCAACTTCTAGCAAAGACAAAGTGTCAAGTATTCTTTGCATAAACTCTATACATCATAAGCATATTTATTGCTCCTCATTTCTTATGTAATATCATATCATTTCAGATTTAAGAGTTAAAGTAGATATTCATTTATTTTTACTCCCTCTGCACTACAACATATGTTCATTTTATGTTCATATTTTTCTCCCCCTTTTGGCTTATCAAAGGCAAAATATTTCAATAAATGTGAAATAAGCAAGGAAGATTAGAAACACATAAGAACCATTTCATTAATCCATTAGAGGCAAACAACAAAGATAACATTGCAGAACATCAGAAAACAAAAACAACATAACTAGAAACTGAATAAGACAACCACTAAGCTAAAGATTATCAAAGTCTCTTAGACTTATTCTAGTTTTTATATCGCCTTGTCTAGTGGTGATGTCTTCTAAAGAGGAATGAACATTAGTTGAATGTTCATGATGCAGAGCTATCATAGCATCCATCTTTTGAATAATAAGAGATTCAAAAGGACCCCACTGTTACTCAGCAGGTCCAACTTTAGCACCTTCATCCTCATCAACTTCATGTCCCTCATTAGCCACTCCTTAAGGAGTTTGAGCTCTAACCATGTTCCATCCATTAGGAGTTTTCAACATCCCCAACTTGGTGAGAAGTTTTCTGGATATGAGGTTGGTGATGTTGGTGGTATTGTCAACTATCTCATTGGACACATCAATCCCAAAGTAATCAATAAATCTTGAGACCATGACAGCATAGGGGAATTGATAGCTTAGCAGCCTCTTTGACTTCATCATTGTTTCTTCAATAGCTAGAACCCAATTGATTTGAGTTCCAGTTTTCATCCCATACACCAGCTGCAGATCATCATCAGTGATCTGTGCATAATTGGTTGATCTAGGTGTGAGAATGTACATGATGATGTAATGTAGAAGCCTATCTTCAGCTGTCATTAGGCCAACACCTAAGCTGGTCCCTATCTGTGCATTTGGATTAATCAGCATACCTCTATAGGTGTCCATCTTTGAATAGCCACCAATTTCTTCTTCAAACCTCCGGACACCTCCGAAAGTTATGTCTGCCACTGCATTCCATACAATGTCATCTATTTCCATGGCCACTCCATTCACTTTGGAATGGAGAATACCATCCATCCCAGCCTTGGAAAAAGTATAGAATACTTTTACCAATTCAAGGTAAAAGGTTCCCTTCATTTCCAACAGCTTTGAAAGGCCCTGTGCTTGTAGCATCTCAAGAAATGTGAATCCCTCAGAGACAAACCAATCAAGCTCCAACTATTTTGGAGGAAACACTAGCTTTATAGCATGGAACTGCATGTAATTGTTCCTTTCTACCTTAGTAGAGAACTAGGTATCTAACCAATTCTCAGCAGCCTTAGAACTTTGGTCTGGTTTCCTTTTGCTAGTTTTGAGTTTCTTAGATGATTGTTGAGACATGGTGATTTAGGAATAAGAATAGGTAGATTTTTGGTGGAGAAGAAGGTGATGATGAGTGACATCAAAGGCCAACCCGACATAAAAAACCCACCCCAAGACCAAGACCCAATACAAGGCATAGGAGGGCCCATGACAAGAGCAAGAGCTAAAAAGACCCAAGAATCTTTGCAACATATAATGGCTAATCTGAGGGCAATCCAATTGCATGAGGGGACCCAACATCTAGAGGGCTGCATAAGTGGGTTACTAGTCACATGTATTGCTTGTTTGGAGTGATAAGAAAAAGTAATTATTGACTTAGGCATTTAATAAAAGAAATAATAGTCATAAAGTGCTTGTTAGCTGGTTTTGAGACTTGGGCCTCAATCTTAGTTATGCCTCACTTAACCACTAAGGCATTTTAGTTATTCTTACAATGTTGAGATTTGATTTTTCTTTTATTTTCTACCAAATGCATGAGAACTAATTTGTATAAATCAATTATGAAGTGAATAGAGAAAACTGACGTTTTTGTTGGATTTTATCATTAGCTCGAGAATTGTTTCTGCTAGGGTTCTTCCTTGAACCAATTGATCTTATCAAGAATTGTTCAATTCTTGTGGTGATCCTCAAGGCTTATCAAACTAAAAATACAATGAACACTTATGCAAATAAACCAAGAGGGGGGGGGGGTGAATTGGTTTTACCTCAGAGTTTTAAAATTTCCTTTCAAAATTTATAACAGCGG
>QARZ01041094.1:302140-318277 GCA_013407115.1 Glycine latifolia
CTTCAAAAGGATCGTATCAATTTAAAACCAATTAGAAATCAATTTACTTCATCAATCAAATTACTCTTGTGCTGTAACCAAGTTTAAATGATGAACAAATTCTATATTTTAAGAATTTAATGAAATATAAACTGAAATCTAGTGCACACAAGATTTATAATGGTTCACCTCTCAACCCCGGAGGCTACATCCAGTTTTCTTCCAACCAAATCTTGGTTAGAGTTCCACTATAACAAATATCTGTTCTTTACAAGATTACAAAATGATCTCTCTTACCCTCCCTAGGTAAAGTTCAAAATCTACTCCCTATAGACTTTTCAAAAGATCAAGAACCAGAGATCCCCTCTCTGTTCTTCCCTCTAGAAACCCTTTCTAGAAAAAGCTTTAAAGAATCCAAATGTTATATGGAAATACAACACAATTATACAACAAATATCAACTAAACTCAAGCTTTAGGTACAAGAAAGATATCACCTCATAATCCTCAGCTATTAGAATGATATGAATGATTCAATCAACCTGAGATTATATGCAAGAGATGACTACCACACTTTCTTGATTGCTTCTTTATGCACTAGGTTGAATATTTCTTCAAACAATGAGTATCAAGACTCATATCTCTTGTAAATCTCAATGACACTCAACACATATGAGTTTATCACTAATTTCAGCATTGGGTACACTTGATAGCTTCAGAGAATGTATATTACAGAAGTATTCATGAGTATCTCTCTTAATTTCTAAATAGACTCAATTTCTATTTATAAAAAAACTGTTTTAACTAACTATAATCGATTAATCCGTCAATTTAATCGATTATTTTACCTATAGTAATCGATTATGTTAACCATATAATCGATTAAAGTGTTCATCAGAATTCTGGAAATCTGATACGAACAGAATAATCGATTAAATCACCTGTAATCGATTAAGCCAGACAAACTATGTTTTACAATGCACCCATGTAATCGATTAAGTACCCATTTAATCGATTAACACAGACCAGGCCTAAAACTTTACAATGCACATTTAATCGATTATGAACATCTGGTAATCGATTAAACCAGATAAAAATGTTTTAAATTTATGCAGAAGCTTATGTAATCGATTATCACAGACATATCCAAAATCTGTGTAAAGCTAATTTAATCGATTACGAGTCAGTGGTAATCGATTAAAATGTTCATAAGGAATTTTCCAGAAAACATTAACACGCCTGTAATCGATTATTTCACCTAAGTAATCGATTAAAGCAATAACAAAATGTTTTACACAATTCCTAATTGCCTTTATGAAATCCTACTTGTTTGCATATTACCACATGATTAATTCCTATTAATGAATGTATGAATGCATGAATTATCAATAGCTAATGAGGATTATAAAGCTTTATCTAATGAACCAAACCTAAACACAATTTACATATGCCATCAAATTGATTGGGCATGTAAAATATCAAAACTCATTTTCTTCAATCCTCTTTGAATTCTTTGCTTTAGCTTCTTTAATTCTAACACAAAAATCAATTGTTTGTGGCACCTATCTGCTTCTTCCTTTGCACATTTTCTATTTCCTTGTTTAAATTTCCGTGTTACTAATTCTGTAATTCAGCCTGAATTTCTTATTTACATAATTCTCGTTTTACTTATCCTTTTTCGGTGTTTTCTGTGTCTATATTGAATTTCAAAACGTCCTATTTCACATCATTTTGGAATCGTTCCAATCTGAGTTCTATAGGCCAAGAAACACATAAAAGTTAACAATACGATTCTGGCTCAATTGGTGTGTGAATTCCAACCTAGAAATGGTCCAAAATTGAATCAAGGCCGAATTCACATCATTTGGTATTCAAAGCAAGGTTCTAGGGCTGGAAATAAGTCTGAGTTCATCCATCATGTTATGCATTTTTGGGTAACCCTAAAACCCAAAATTTTTTTTGCTCAATTTGAATTGTGCAATTCTGTTACAACCCTGTGTTTGGTCATTATTTAGTATTTCAATTTCCTAGTTTGTCATTTTCTTCAAGTTTTGTTCAGTTGATACACTTCTACATTTGTGTTCTTGGAGTTCATCCCATGTTCATCAAATCTGTTTATAAAAGAAAAAGGAAAAAGAGGGTGGAAAAGAGAAAGAGAGAAAAGAATCAAATCTGTTTATAAAAGAAAAAGAAGTGAAAAGGGCTATGCAACTGAGAAAATCAATACTCTTACTTTTGAGTAAAGAGTGTAACTAAAAGGGCATATGTCCTACTAACTCTCTTCCAAAATAGGTTTCTTCTTTGTTGCAGGATTTTGAAGATGTCTTTCCCAAAGAAGTGCCTCAAGGTCTACCCCCTCTTAGGGGCACTGAGCATCAAATTGATCTTATTCCAGGAGCTTCATTGCCTAATAGGCCAGTCTATTAAAGAAATCCCCAACAAACCAAAGAGATTCAAAAGCAAGTTGAAGACTTGATGCAAAAGGGGTGGATTAAAGAAAGCTTGAGTCCATGTGCAGTTCCAGTCATTCTAGTCCCTAAGAAAGATGGAACTTGGAGGATGTGCATAGATTGTAGAGCTATCAATAACATCACGGTAAAGTATAGACATCCCATTCCTAGGTTAGATGACTTGTTGGATGAATTGTATGGTGCTTGTGTCTTCTCTAAAATTGACTTGAAAAGTGGATATCATCAAATTAGAATTAGAGAAGGAGATGAATGGAAAATAACCTTTAAAACTAAATATGGGTTGTATGAATGGTTGGTTATACCATTTGAGCTAACCAATGCTCCTAGTACCTTCATGAGATTAATGAATCACGTGTTGAGGAAATTTATAGGAAAGTTTGTTGTGGTCTATTTTGATGATATTCTTGTTTATAGAAAATCTTATGATGACTATGTTATGCATTTGAGGTGTGCTTTGGAAGCACTTAGGTGTGAGAAATTGTATGCTAACGTGGAAAAATGTGTGTTCTGTATGGACCATGTATTTTTTCTTGGATTTATTGTTAGCTCACAAGGAGTGCAGGTTGATCCAGAGAAGGTGAAAGCCATTCAATATTGGCCAACCCCCAAAAATATAAGTGAGGTAAGGAGATTTCATGGCTTATCAAGTTTCTATAGGAGGTTTGTTAGAGATTTAGCACTTTGGCTGCACCTCTAAGTGAAATTGTTAAGAAAAATGTTGTTTTTAATGGGGTGATCAACAAGAGAAAGCTTTTACTGCTTTGAAAGAAAAGTTAACTAATGCTCCTGTTCTTGCTTTGCCTAATTTTGCTAAATCCTTTGAGCTTGAATGTGATGCATCTGGGGTAGGCATAGGGGCTATGTTGATGCAAGAGGGGCATCCCATTGCATGTTTTAGTGAGAAATTGAATGGAGCTGCTCTTAGTTATTCTACATATGATAAGGAATTGTATGCCTTAATTAGAGCTTTGCAGACTTGACCGCATTATCTCTTGCCCTAGGAATATGTTATTCATAGTGATCATGATTCTTTGAAATACTTGAAAGAACAAGGAAGAACAAGAGGCATGCCAAGTGGGTTGAATTTCTTGAACAATTTCCCTATGTGATCAGGCATAAGAAATGTAAGAATAATGTGGTCGCTGATGCACTCTCCCGCAGGTATGCATTATTGTCTACCCTTGAAACTAAGTTTTTTCAATTTTGAGTGCATTAAGGAATTGTATGAGCATGATGTTGACTTTTCAAATAAATATCAAACATGTTCTTGTTGGATATAGGGGGAGCTGCAAGAAGATTAAAGCAAGGATGAAGCAATTGGCTTGATGTTTTAGCTTTTTACATGCCCAATCAATTTGAAGGAATTTGTAATTTGTTTAAGTGGTTCAAGTACATTACCTTGTGAGCCTTGGATTGCATTTGCATTCTCATTAACATGCATACATGTTTTCATTAAAGTATTAAAGCTATTCAATGATTTTAAAAGAAACTAAGTTCTTATGGTTATGTTTTTGGAAAAATGAAATCTCACTGCTTTAATCGATTACACAATGTTTTTAATCGATTAAAGGCTTTGTCTTAAATCTGGAAAAGCCATGAAGAACATATTAATCGATTACTGGCTTCTTGTAATCAATTACATAGTACAAAATGAAAAGCATGCCTCACTGACTTAATCGATTACCATGATATCGTAATCGATTACCTTAGTTTATTATTAAATATGCATGTCTGCTTTAATCGATTACCACAAACCGTAATCGATTACACATGCTTATTTCATATTTGAGCTTCGCTGCTTTAATCGATTATCGTTCTTATGTAATCGATTACCAAAGCTTATTTTCACATACCTGATGACTTCTTTAATCGATTACATCACGTATTAATCGATTATCTTGTTCGTAAAATTTTTCCAGAAAGCTCAAGAACATATTAATCGATTACTTATGTTAAAATAAACGATTACACTAACATTTTAATCGATAATAGTTTTTAAAATCAGTTTTCTATTTAAAGCTTTATGGGTCTGCACTTTAAAACAATGAATTACTTTCAAATCTGTAAGTGACCCATAGGTTTCTAAGCTTTCTATAGTTCAAGAAACTGATTTACTGAGTGAAACACATCTTATGTGAGATCAAATGATTACTAATTTTGTAGATATGATGTGTTAAAGATAAAGAGTTTTTCAAGAGAGTTGATTCAGAGCATTGGCCTTCATACAACCTGGATTGATTTGTAACTTCGTTCATTCATTCATTCAATCATTAAGGATCACAGGTTGTGTCTCTCTTGAATCTTTCTTTTAGATTTTCATTTAGAATTTCTAAATTTCAAATTCTTTTGTGAATATCAGATAGATTCTTTCAAGCTTTCTAGAGTAGTGTTCTTTAGGGATAAAGATCTAAGTAGGGTTCTCAGGATCTTTATGATTTGTATTCTAATAGTGTTTTAGAATTTAGATTCTTTATCTAAGGTTGATAAAGATAATCGCTTGTAAATTACTTGTAAAAGAATACTTTTGGTTTAGTGAAAACTCTGACCTAGTGTTGGTTAGAAGACACTAAATGTAGCCTCCATGTTAGTGAGGTGAACCAGTATAAATTGTTGCGTCTTGTGTTCTAAATCTGAATATCTTTCATTACTTGTATTTGGGTGATCAAAGTATATTCAACAAGAAAGTAATTCTATCATTACATGCATTACAAGGTGTATCTTGATTGAAAGAAAATTTCTGATTTTGATAAAAGGTGATTGAGTAATACGATCCAAGTTTTAATTCTGCAAATTGTTTTAGAGAAAATTTTAAGTATTTGTTTTAACCAATTCACCCCCCTCTTAGTTATTTGAAGTGTGTTCATTGTGTTTTCAGTTCTCATACTGCATCTGATGGGTATTTTAGGCATGATGGGTATTTGTTAAGTAACAAGAGACTTTGTGTGCCTAAGGGTTCAGTTAGGGACTTGCTTGTTAGAGAGGCATATGAAGGGGGCTTAATGGGGCACTTTGGGGTACAAAAGACATATGACATCTTGCATGAACATTTCTATTGGCTTCACATGAAGCATGATGTACATAAGCCTTGTGATAAATGTCTTGTTTGTTGTAACAACCTAAGACTATTCTATATTATTGTTTTGTTTGGGTTAAATTTTTAAGAATCTTTGGATAATTACTTTGGAACAGATCCTAGTATAGATTTCTAAAGCGTATAATTTATAGTAGTCACAAAAATTGAAAAGCTGAGATATATATACATATATACATAACCAGGTTCATTAGTTACATAAGTCATTGCTTTTTGTTACATTACTTTTAGCTTTTAGAAAACATCGTAGTCTTCTTAACTAACATTATTATTTTGGTACGAAATCCTACATCCATGTCTTTATTAGTTCCATGGCTGGGTTTGGATAAACAGGAGCAAACTGTAGGAATGGATCATTCGGATTAAACATTTTGCTAAGTACAGAGACTAGAAAATGAGAACCAAAATAAATATATACACGTATGAATGGGTGCATGGTTAAGATATAACAGTTTATTTCTTCATCGATATACCATCCAAGCTCTAGCGCATCAAGGAATATGATGATTGATGCCATTTAAAATAAAACATGAAACAAATCTAGTGAGAAATTAAATTTCTCAGTAGGCAAAATCTAAACCATCAAAACATGTTAGTACATTAGTAAATCATCATAAAATAATTATGAAACTATATGAATGCATGAAATGAATTTTTCCAGGTGCACATGGCCTCTACATCTCGTATTGTATGTAGCTACACCTCGTAGAAATGCTGCGACCGTCTTATGCTAGTCATGCATGTCTTTCCATGTTTTTGTACCTAGCCTCTACATCTCGTACTGGATGTAGTCCTATACTATGTTTCACAAATCTCGTACTGGACTTGAAAACATGAATCAACATATCATTACATCAAAAATCCATTATTCACATATAATCTTATGGAAAATATTTCCATCATAACATCATACGTATCAAAAACATGGTTAAACTGCCATACCTTATTCAAACAAAATTGTAGCAACTTGGGCAGGATAATTGAATATCCTCAAGCTACAGAAAAATCATGTTAGTCTAACTAATAAACCATAATACCTTTTCTTTCACTTAATAATATATGGCTACCTATCATGATATGAAAGACCGGGTTGATATAGCCGGGATGACTGGAATGGTATAACCTGGATGGTTATAACATGGATAGTTATGTCTGGGATGGCCGGGGTGAGTACAACTTAGATGGTTATAGCATGGATAATTATGTCTGAGATGGCCAGGGTGAGTACAACCTGGATGGTTATAGCATGGATAGTATGTCCGGGATGGCCGGGGTGAGTACAACCTAGATGGTTATAACATGGATAGTTATGTCCGGGATGGCCGAGGTGAGTTTAACCTGGATGGTTACCACATGCATAGTGCATCCAGGATGGCCGGGATGAGTTTAACTTGGATGATTATTATACATGGATAGGAGTATCTGGGATGACCAGGGTGAGTTTATCCTGGAAGGGTGTATCATAAGTAATTGGATTAGGGATGTCCGGGGTGAGTTTATCCTGGAGGGGTATATCATGAGTAATTGTATACGAGATGTCCGAGGTGTGATTAATATAGATGGTTATAACATAGTTATGTTCAGGTTGGTCGGGGTGTGTACACTCTGGATGGTTATAACTTATATAGTTGTGTCCGGGTTGGTCAAGGTGTGTACATCCTAGATGCGAGTATCATTAGTAGTTATGATCGGGGTGTGTGCACTCTGGATGGTTATAACTTATATAGCTGTGTCCGGGTTAGCCGGGGTGTGTACAATCTGGTTAGGGGTATCATAAGTGGTTGTGATCGGGATGGCGGGATGTGTGAAAGTCGGGAAGGATATAACCTGGACAGTTATGACCGGGTTGTTCGGGTTTCTATTTTCGTAAATAAAGAAATCATCACTTACCACCTTACTACTTCATCCTCAAATTTTAAATTCAAGCATTTGAACCATTTGTCTCCATACCATTCAACCTCTACTTCAAAAATTAATATTAACCATTCCTATAGATCATCAAATCACTTCCAAAAATCATTAAGTGTAACTCCTAGTATCGCTAATATTTCAACTTATAAATCATCACATATCCTATGGTTAACATCAACATTTTCACATCATAAAATATCCTTTAAATAACATAAATTTCCATCCTAAATAATAACTATAAGTCTGCTCGATAAAGCATATAAATTAATCTAGATAAAAGCTTAACTAGAGATTGAAGCCTAGCCTACCTCAAGTACATCTGATTTTTGAGAAGGAATGAAGTAAGGGTTGTTTTCCTTGAGAAAATACTCTAAGAAATGAGGTCTTGAAAAAAAATAATGGCTGATTGGTGAGGTGGTATAGAGATGGCACGATTAAAGTAAAGGTGGTAGAAAATAGAAAGCTTGGTGCTGGAGCAAGGGGTAGAATGATAGATTTTGAAGCTGAAATTTACATGCACAAATTTTTGAATGGCAAGGCTATTTATACTACTTTAAGCAGCTGGGTTTTAAGTGATTTAATTGGTTTATAACTGAATTAGGATTTAGTTTAGTTAGAATTTAACTAGGTAAACATTACCTTAGAAGATATTTTAATTTTATATATTAAATACATGATGACTAAGCAAAAGCAAAGATTCCTTTAATAAATGACTAAAGGTACGTGTGAATGGAGTTTACAATTAGCCACATCTGATTGGTTTAATGCTTTTGGCTGAAAATTATCTCTTGGTCCTAAGTTAATTGGCTGCCATGTGTAACTTAAATTACCTAGAAAGTTCACGTATGACTTGCCTTGCGCTTGGCTGTTTTGTAGCACATGGAAATGGAGCTTTCATGAAGAAAACATTTGATTGGTCCAAGCTTGGCTGATTGCTCTTAAGTTCCTAGGCTTCCACGTTGATGTCCATACAAGACAATTCAAGAATCTTGTTTTCAATTTTGTCTCATTCACTTTATTGACTTCACATTGACTTTTGTTTTACCAAATTTTCTTTCTTTTAATTTACTTAGATATGCTTATTCTATGGCTGAATTCTTTGAGTATTTATGTTCAAATAAATTCTATTCAAATATAAATTCAAGATATAATTTTGAGGATGTTACATTTGTAAGAAAGCTAAATCCAAGATCATGTGACATGGTTTGTATACTTCGTTGCCAGTTCCTAAACATCCTTGGATTGACATTTCTATGGATTTTGTTCTAGGTTTGCCTCGGTCCAAGGGAGGAAAGGACTCAATTTTTGTGGTGGTTGATAGGTTTTCTAAGATGGCCCACTTCATAGCATGCAAGAAGGTAGATGATGCTTGTCATGTTGCTGATTTGTTCTTCAAGGAGGTGGTAAGATTGCATGGTTTAACTAGGAGTATTGTAAGTGACTGAGATTCAAAATTTCTTAGTCACTTTTGGCGAACTTTGTGGGGTAAGATTGGAACTAAATTGTTGTTTTCAACTACATGTCATCCCCAAACTGATGGGCAAACTGAGGTAGTCAATAGAACTCTTTTTACTCTTCTTAGAGTTGTTATTAAGAAAAATATTAGGACTTGGGAAGAGTGTTTACCACATGTTGAATTTGCTTATAATAGGGTTGTACATAGTACTACTCAGATATCACCATTTGAAATTGTTTACAGATTTAATCCTTTGACTCCTTTGGATTTGTTGCCTTTACCTAACATTTCTCAATTTAAAGATAAGTTTGGGCAGTTTAAAGCAGAATATGTCAAAAAGTTGCATGAGAAAGTTAAGGCCCATATTGAGAAGAAAATAGAAGCATATACAAAGTATGCAAACAAACAAAGGAAAAAGGTAACATTTGAACTAGGTGAATGGGTGTGGGTGCATTTTAGGAAAGAGTGGTTCCCTTCACAAAGGAAGTTGAAGCTTATGCCAAGAGGAGATGGCCCTTTTCAAGTATTGGCCAGGATCAATGATAATGCCTACAAAATTGAATTGTCGGTGAGTATGTTATAAGTCCTACTTTAATGTGGCTGATCTATCTCTTTTTGATGCAGGTGATCATTTAGTTGATTTGAGGTCAAATGTTTTTCAAGAAGGAGGGAATGATGAGGACATCAAAGGCCAACCCGACATCAAAGACCCACCCCAACACCAAGACCCAATACAAGGCATAGGAGGGCCCATGACAAGAGCAAGAGCTAAAAAGACCCAAGAAGCTTTGCAACATATAATGGCTAATCTGAGGGCAATCCAATTGCATGAAAGGACCCAACATCTAGAGGGCTGGATAAGTGGGTTACTAGTCACATGTATTGCTTATTTGGAGTGATAATAAAAAGCAGTTATTGACTTAGGCATTTAATAAAAGAAATAATAGTAATAAAGTGCTTGTTAGCTGGTTTTGAGACTTGGAATTCAATCTTAGTTATGCCTCACTTAACCACTAAGGCATTTTAGTTATTCTTACAATGTTGAGATTTTTTTTTCTTTTATTTTCTACCAAATGCATGAGAACTAATTTGTATAAATCAATTTTGAAGTGAATAGAGAAATGGGATTTTTCTGTTGGATTTTATCATTAGCTTGAGAATTGTCTCTTCTAGGGTTCTTCCTTAAACTAATTGATCTTATCAAGAATTGTTCAATTCTTGTGGCGATCCTTAAGGCTTATCAAACATCAATTATTTGTGGCGCCTATCTGCTTCTTCCTTTGCACATTTTCTGTTTCCTTGTTTAAATTTTGCATTACTAATTCTGTAATTCAGCCCGAATTTCTTATATACATAATTCTCATTTTACTTATCCTATTTCGGTGTTTTCTGTGTCTAAATTGCATTTCAGAACGTTCTCTTTAACATCATTTTGAAATCGTTCTAATCCGAGTTCTATAGGCCAAGAAACACATAAAAGTTAACAATACGATTTTGTCTCAATTGGTGTGCGAATTCCAACCTAGAAATGGTCCAACATTGAATCAAGGCAGGATTCACATCAGACAAGGCAGAGCAAAAGGTAACTCAGTTTTGCTTAAGGAGAGAATGAATTTTTGGTGTGAGGAGTTAGGCTTATGGATTCTGAATTTACAGAGCTATTTCTATTTTATAATTTGAATTTTGAAATCTTGATAACTGCTATTTCGAATTCCAAGGTGGTCTGGATTCACTGAACCAAAATTTGAATTTGAATTTAGAGATAAGATTTCAGTTTTTTTATCAAAGTTATGCAAAATTGCAGAAAAGTCATAAGTAATTGATTACAGAACCCTTGTAATTGATTATTCCAGGGTGAAGGAGCCCTTGTCATAAGTCATAAGTCGTAAGTTTTTTTCATCGAACGTCCTCCGAGCCTTATGTAATCGATTACTCCAGAGAGTTTTTAAACTAAAATTGCCCTTAAGCATCATGTAATCGATTAATACATTGTCGTAATTGATTACATTAGTAAGTTTTTTTTTACTATAATTGATTAATCCATAGATGTAATCAATTAAGTCAGCGAGCAAGGCTCAAGTCAAGCCTTTGTTAATCGATTGGTGTTTGTCGTAATTGATTATCATAGAGAAAATTATTCAGCATGAATAGTGTCATTTATTAGGATTCAAATTTTTGCTAAATGTGATGAATAATGAACTTGTGAGTTGAATTTCATGTAATCAGACACATCATAAGCATGCTATTAGATGTTATATTCATCAATAATATCTAGCATGTTCCTTAGAGCAAAAACTCTATCTCTAGCAAGGGGTTTTATAAATATATCAACCAATTGATTGTTTGTATCAATAAACTCAATTAAGCAATTACCCTTTTGAATGTGATCTCTGAGAAAGTGATGTTTGATCTCTATATGCTTTGTTCTTGAGTGCATTATTGGATTCTTTGACAGGTTGATATCACTTGTGTTGTCACATAGCAATGGAATTTCTTTCAATTCATCACCAAAGTCCTGTAATTATTGCTTAAGCCACATGCTTTGAGCACAACAACTCCCAGCTGCAATGTACTCTGCCTCAACTGTTGATAGAGCAACATAAGATTGTTTCTTGCAGTGCCATGGCATCAAGGAACTTCCTAGCAAATGACATGTTCCACTTGTGTTTTTCCTATCTAACTTGCAGTGTGCAAAATCAGAATCTGAATAACCAATTAAATTTAGTAATATGTAACACCCCAGAATTTTGAAGTTGCTGAGTTAGATATTTGATGTGTGTTTGATTTATTTTGGTAATTATTGTTTGTTACTATTCTGCCTTGGTATACGTGTGTTGATGATGTGTGTGATAGGTCAACTCTGCGGGTCTGTGGTTGCTGGCCGTGCACGTTAACTGGACATGTCCTGTCAGCTGTATATATATAAGCATCAGAGTGCGCAGCGGAGGCATGTTTCATTTCTTATTCCTTGTGCTTTTCTCTCCTTTCTCTCTAAACTTACCCAGAAACCACTCTTTCTCTAACCCTCTGTGTCACCTTCAGCCCTCGAGGACCACCGTAACTGCCATAGAACCCTTCACGTCAAGACGAACCTTGTGGCTGGAGCAGAAGCCGACAAACATCTTTCTTGAGGTTTGAAAGAGAACGAACACGCTCACGCTTTAGAAGACAATGTTTCAGCACCACTAGACTGTAGTACGAACTCCTAGTTAGGTAAGAGGAGTTTATTATGTTGATAACAGCTTTAGATACTATAGTTGTTGGCCGGGGAGTCCAACTATAAAGATAACTACATATCCTTGGTGAGTGTTGCGTTCCCAGAAAAGCTATGTCTTTTAATGAACAAGACATGATATGTTTTATGTTTTTGTTGATGGTGCTTTGTGTGAAGAGTTTGATGTCAAAAGGACTCACTGTTTATAAGGTAGTGTGTTGTAGAGGTGTCGGCTACCGGGTTTGGGTATGCCAGGAAGAACCTGTATATAGTATACATATATGCAAGACGTGACTCTTAGTCCCTTGCTGGAGGATGTTGATATTCCGGGTTCCCTACCCGGGGTTGTCCTTTATAGTTGCTGAGCTCATTTCTTATTTTTTTCTTTGAGATAATGGGTTTCTTACCGGGGATTGTTTGTGTTCCTTTCTTTGAGAGAGAGCTACCAAGTTCCCTTACTCGGATGAGCTCATTTCCCTTCTTTGAGAGAGAGCTACCGAATTCCCTTGCTTAGATGAGCTCGTTTCCTTTCTTTGAGAGAGGGCTACAGAGTTCTCTTACTCGGATGAGCTCGTTTCCTTCCTTTGAGAGAGGGCTACCAAGTTCCCTTACTCAGATGAGCTATTTTCCTTTCTGAGAAGGCTACCGAGTTCCCTTACTCGGATGATCTCGCTTCCTTTCCTTGAGAGAGAGCTACCGGGTTTCCTTCTTGGCTGAGCTTGTGTCCTTTCTTGAGAACACCTACCTAGTACTACTCGACATTCATAAAACATGTCCGCTTTCATCTACCCTTGTCCACCTTGTCTGACCATGACTGACCTTGTCCGACCTGGTTCAGGTTAGTACCTCATAATTATGTAGTATCTAGGCGCCAACCCGGATACCTAATGCTTTACACCGGCTTCCTAGTCTATGTTGTGTTACTATTGATGTGTAATGAACATGTACGATAATGTTGATATAGTAAAGGTTGGTTTATGAGATGATGACTTGTGCATTGATACCATGGGGGGTGCATGAAGAGTTACCCCAGCCAGGAAGGATTGTTCCTGGGACGGGGTCATGCATTGTTTTTGCCCATGGTTATCGAATGTGGGTGGATATACATAGATACCCACGGGGGTGTATGAAGAGCTACCCCAGCAAGGAAGGGTTTGTTCTTGGGACCGGGTCATACATTGATGGTGTTGTGGTGATATGTTATGTATAGACACGTGAGATGCCGGGACCGGGTGGTTAACCTTGCAAGGACCACGATCAGTGCATCGATGAGCCCATGTTGGGGCGGCCCGTGACTGGGACAGTATGTATGTGCATATGTAATCGATTAAATTGCCATATAAGAAAAAGACTCACCAAGCTTTATATAAAACAGATTAATCAGCTAGTGTAATCGATTAAATTGCCATATGTAATCGATTAAAGTAACTAGATAATTGATTAAATTGTTCATCAACTTTCTAGAAATGGTTTCATGAACACAATAATTGATTAAGCCATTCAGTAATCAATTAAACCAAAACAACATCATAAAAATGAATTAAGATAATCGATTACAGTAGGAGGTAATCGATTAAACTAGTGATGCATGATTTTTCATAAAACACTATGTAATCGATTACAAGAAACCAATAATTGATTAAACTATTCTTCAAGGCTTTTCAAGAAAAGTTTGAATGTACTTAATCGATTAAATTGATTGTGTAGTCGATTAAAGCAGTAAGGTTTACTTTTTTTAAAGAACTTAGCCTTTGAGAACTTAACTTTTGTAAAACCATTTGATTGCCTTGGACTTAAAAACCATGTATGCTTGATCATGAGAATGCACATGCTAAAGAAAAAATCACAAGGCATTTAACTTGAACCCTTTAAACAAATTACAAATGCCATCAAAATGATTGGGCATGTAAAAAGCTAAAACATAATCAAGTCTTCAACCTTGGTTCAATTCCTCTTGCAGCTTCCTTTAAACTCAACAATCTCCCCATTTTTGGCTTTGAGCATGCCAAATCAATTTTCTATTTGTCTATTCTTTTTATTCCTTTAGAGGGACGAATGATTCCTGAAATCTAAGTCAACTTTTGCAAGATCAAGCATAGCTATCCATTATTCTTAAAAACATGCTCCCTGTTACTTGGGTAGATTCTTTCACAGTTAAAAGCATTCATGCAGTACATGTTACATACCATTTTCTCCCCCTATATCATACAATATTTCAATCATTACTCCCCCTAAATTACAAATATTTCTCCCCCCTATTTGGCTTATCAAAGACAAAACAAAAAAATTATAGGAAGAACAAGGGAATAAAAGGAGAGAAAAAGAAATACTTGTATTGCTTTAACAGCAAACAATACATTAATCAAACAGAAATTTAAAATACTTAACCAACCAGGAAACATCAAACTAAGCAACAGAAGACAACAAGAGCATAATGAAATAGCAACAATAGAGACAAATAGAAGCACCCTAAGCAATCTAAGCTTATTTATCCATATCATCCAATACAAGCCTAGCTTCTATGTTCTCTAATCTAGACTTCATCTCTTCCAAAGATGAATTTGTCTTAGCTCTATGCTCATGATGAAGAGACAACAGTGCATCCATCTTTTGAATCATTAGAGACTCAAAAGGACTGTAGGAAGGTTGAGCAAAACCTTCACCTTATTCTCCTTCTTCTGCTTCAGCTTCTTCTTCACCTTCATCTAGTGGCAATTGTTGTCCTGCCATTTGCCATGCATAAGGAGTTTTGACCATTCCAAGCTTGGTCAGATGCTTCTCCTTAATGAAACTATTGTTGGAATTAGTGTTATCAACAACCTCATTAGTAACATCAACCTTGAAGTAATCAATGAATCTGGAAATCAGGACATCATATGGAAAAGGTGTTAGTATATGGATGTCCTAGAGACAATCTTTTCATTAGATTAGGACGTACATGTACTTTTCATATTGTCATGAATAAATTATAAGCGTTCTTTATCTTGTTTCATATTCTGTCTTGATATCATTATTAATATATGAGTAACTGGAAAACCCTTGCTATAGAATAGGTATCTCTTGAGTATCAGTGATGGGATCACGATCATGAGGATTCAAGGATACCAGATGTCTACTCCTAAATTTTAAGTTCCTAGTCTAGAGACACTGAGAATGGGGATCAGTGATTTCGGGTAAGACTAGCACGGCTTAATTACTTGTATGCAGATACAAGGTAAAGACCTCATGAGCTACAGACATGGAGATGTCTTAGCTAAAGTCGTGGGTGGACCTATAAGGGTGAATCTTGGCTAAAAGGGAAAATGAATCATCACAAGCCCAAAGGGCTTAGAAGTCAGTCATAGGACTAGTGAGTTATTAGAACTCATTCACTCTGATGTTTGTGGCCCAATGTCTATAGAGGCTAGAGGAGGATACTCCTATTTCATTACCTTTACGGATGATAAATCGAGATTTTGGTATGTTTACTTGATGAGATATAAAACCGAGGCCTTTGAAAAGTTCAAGGAGTATAGGAATGAAGTGGAGAAACAGCATGGAAAAATGATTAAGACATTACGATCAGATCGTGGTGGTGAATATCTGAGCCATGAGTTTCAGGATTATCTGAGAGAGAATGGAATTCTCTTGCAGCTTACTGCACCTTACACACCACACCAAAATGGTGTTTCCGAAAGGAGAAACAGAACCTTGTTAGACATGGTCAGGTCTATAATGAGTGAGACTCAACTTCCAAAATCGTTCTGGGGATATGCCTTAGACCCGGTGGCATACCTTCTAAATAGGGTACCGTCTAAATCTGTTCAGACCACTCCATATGAGATATGGAATGGTAAGAGACCCAACCTGAGTTATCTCAGAGTATGGGGATCGCCAGCATATGTCAAATCATTGACATCAGACAAGCTTAGTGCTAAAAGCACTAAATGTCTATTTGTGGGGTATCCCAAAGGTACTAAGGGATACTACGTTTACTCATTGGACGAACACAAGGTGTTTATGTCCAAAAATGCTGAA
>QARZ01041095.1:9598-21765 GCA_013407115.1 Glycine latifolia
CCTGGTTAGTCCAGATTAATCTACTAAGCGAAGATTAACCCAAAACTTCCCTACACGAATTAAGCAATTGTGAAGGGAAGTTTTGGGTTAATCTTCGCTTAGTAGATTAATCTGGACTAACCAGGATTAAGTTAAGATAGATTATATTTTGTGAACCAAGGATATTGGAGGCGCAATCTGTTCAAAGGCCTAACTGTTTTAATCATTGCATATAATTGATAATTTTGTTTCATTTCATATAATTCTGAATCTGTTAAAAACCCCCAAATACTTGTTTTAGCCCTTAACACAGTCAATCAATCCTTGAGAGACGACCTAGGTCACTTCCTAGTACTGCATTTAATTGCATTAATTTGGTTGAATACGGCTTCGATCAAAGCAGCTTGTGCTTCCGAAGACCCCGCCAGTCACCGCGCTGGTAGCGCCAGACTGCTAAAGCCAACTCTTCAGCTCGAACAAGCCACGCTATCAGCGTGGTTACCTACGCGAGTAGCGCCAGATTATCAAGATCAACCCCTCAGTTCGAACAAGCCGCGCTATCTGCGCCAGACCCCGCACTAGTAACGCCAGACTTCCAGAGTAGCCTATTCAGTTCGAACATCCCACACGATCAGCGTGGGATCCTGCGCTAGTAGCATCAGAATATCAGGAAGAGCATTTAATTCGAACATCTCACGTGATTAGCGTGCCACACGATTCGCGCCACAGTTATGTAGTTTCCTATTTTAAAGGATTTGGCACTGAATTAGTTGGGGAAAAAGGTCGTTGTTACTTGAATTAAAGATATGGACATGTGGGAGACAAAAGGAGACATTTTTGGCACAGAAAAAGACATAGAAACACAAGGAAAACGCAGAGAGAAGATCAAAGCCAGAGATTGAAGGAAGATTGAGAACTTTGTAATGCTTCCACTGTCTTTGTATTTCTTGAGGTTAGATATGAGTATGTCTAGCTAAACTCTCTTATTGTGGTTAGGGCCAGAACCAATGTGAACTCCTCTATAACTTGATTGGTATTAATATGAAATTCTGATAATTGCTTTATTCTACTTTGTTCTTCATTGGGTTATTCTTTATTAGTTTTGGCCATTCTAGTAAAGTTCTGAAGGTTAGAGTTTACGATAGGGATATTGGAACACTAATTCCTGAAAGCAGTAAAATAACAGTTTTTACATTACCTAGGGATAGGAATGTATGATTACAGAAATTACATGATGTATTCTCTTAATGCTTAGCGTGATAGGGAATCACTAAGGAATTAGGATTCCTAATTGGGTTAAAGGGTTAAATTACTAAGGGATTAGGATTTAGCCAATTATATGGAAATACATTCTCTGAACAATTAGAAGTAACTAAAATTAATAACCAAGTCAACTAAATAAGGTAGGGAACAAAGGGGATTGTGCTCTGGCCACAATTATTTCTCATCACTGCGTAATAATCAATTTAAATTCGTTTTGACTTTTCGCTAATTTTCTGTTATTTACTTAAATTGCTTAATTCCTAAAACATAGCAATATTCTCTTCAAACTTATTATTTGTCTTCCAATTTCTAAGATAATAAGCTGCGATAAGATTGCATTCAATCCTTGTGGAGACGCTACTTTACTTACTCACTTTATTACTTGAAACGAACGGTACACTTGCCGATCGCGCAACAAGTTTTTGGCGCCATTGTCGGGGATTGAAATCACCAATTTTAGAGTAACTTTAATCTTCGGGATTGGAATTTTTTGTTACTAAATTGCTTTTCTTAGTTTATGCGAGGTATAGTTAATCCTGATCATCTACAGTATGATCCTGAAATAGAGAGGGCTATTAGAAGAAATAGGAGACTAGCCAGACAAAGAAGAAGAGAAGCAGAAAATTTTGATTTTGGTTCAATCTCTGAATCAGACTTAGAAATGGCTGACAAAGGAAATAATCAGCCAAGACCAGAAGATGAACTAATGGAAGATATTCTGGCTCCATTGTTCACTAGACCAAACTCCAGTATCGTAAGACCACCAATTGAAGCAAATCATTTTGACATTCACCCTTCATTGATTACATTGGTGGAATGTAGTCATTTTGACTTCATTGATAGATTTCTGAGAATCTGTGATACCATTAGACATCAAGGGGAGTCAGATGATGCTATAAGATTGAGGTTATTTCCTTTTGCTGTTAAAGGGAAAGCACTTAGATGGTTAGATAGACAGACCTCAAATAGCATAACCACATGGGAAGAATTAGTTGCAAAATTTTTCTCCCAATATTTTTCAATGGATAAATACAATCGGTTGGTGAATGAGATCACCAATTTCACTCAGGATGATAGGGAAACCTTATGTGCAGCTTGGAATAGGTTTCAAGAGCTTATTCGGAGGTGTCCACAATATGACATGCCCATGGGTAAAAAGGTACGTATTTTCTTTAATGGAATGATACCTCAATCATGCCTTATTGTTAATGTTGCAGCTGGTGGTTCTATAAGATCGAAGACTACAGTTCAAACTTATAAGTTAATTGACTCTCTAGCCTGTGATGAAAACGAATGTATTCCAGTTCAGCCTAAAAGAGAAGTCATTCAGTTGGGGAGTAATGATGCAATGTTAGCTGAACAGAAAATATTAGCTCAGCAGTTAGCTAAATTAAATGCAAAGATTGATAAACTCCAAGTATCTGCAGCTCAATTTTCATCCAGTAGAATGCAACCTATTATCTGTGAATATTGCCAAGGTGAGCATGAGTCTAATGAGTGTCCTACATTGGTAGGAGCTGATCCAGTGCAAGTGAATAGCCTTTGGTATGATCAAAGACCCTAGCAAAATTTTCAAAAAAATCAAAATAATGCTATGGGACATAATTTTCAGAGGAGAATTCAAGGTGGTGGATTAGATTACAAGTCTAACAATTATTTGCAGCCTCCACCTATTCCACCTAAGGAGCCATCAGAGCTGGAGAAAGCAATGTTACAATTATCTAAGACCACGAATGAGTACATTCAGGCCACCAATGCCTTCATTAATAAGACCAGAGCTCACCATTAAAATCAAGATGCATCCATTAGGAATCTTGAAAATCAGATTGGTCAATTGGCAAAGCAACTAGCTGAAAGGTCTCAAGGACATTTCCTTAGTGACACCATGGTGAACCCAAGGGAGCATGCAAAGGCAATTACTACTAGGAGTGGAAAGGTAATCACTTCACCAGAGAAGCCTAAGGTAAGTCAATTAGGAATTGAAGAGGAAACTACCACAGTTGCTGCGGAGCAAGAGGTGGAAGTACCTTCAAATAAGCAAGAATGGCAAGAGGAAAATTCTGCACTCTCAAAGAAGCCAATGGATTTCTCCCGCTTTGAGAAGCCTCCATACCCAGTGAAGCTCAAGCAACAAGCCCAAAAGCAACAGTTTGCCAGGTTCTTAGACATGTTTAAAAAATTGCATATTAATATTCCATTTACTGAAGCTTTAGCTAACATGCCTAACTATGCAAAATTTATGAAAGAACTGTTGTCTAGGAAGCATAAATTGCAGGATTGTGAGACTATTGCACTTACTGACGAGTGCAATGCTATAATACAGAGGAAGCTACCACCAAAGCTTAAAGACCCAGGCAGTTTCAATATCCCAATTGCAATAGGGAACATTAACGTGGGAAAAGCTTTATGTGACTTGGGGGCAAGCATAAATTTAATGCCATTGTCAGTTTGCAAGTCTCTAGGAATTTTTGAATTAAAGCCTACTAGAGTTTCTCTCCAACTTGCAGATCGTTCATTGAGGAAGCCTACAGCAATCATTGAGGATGTCTTAGTGAAAGTAGATAAGTTTATTTTTCCTGCAGATTTTATAGTTTTAGATATGGATGGTGAAAGTGAAATACCACTTCTCTTGGGTAGATCATTTTTAGCCACTGCTAGAGCTTTAATTGATGTAGAACAAGGGAAACTAGAACTTAGGATGGATGATGAGTCTATTACTTTTAATGATTTTGATGCTATGAAAAATCCATCTAATGAGCATGATTATTTTAGGCTAGATGTTTTGGATAATGTAATTCATGCAGGTCAAATAGAGGAACAGGAACTTGAAGAAGTGCTGGAATTCGAAGCCAAGAAACTGTACAAGAGGAGCTTGAGGTATTAATGGAGGTGCTTGAGAAGAAAGAAGATGACATCCCAGTTGGAGCACCAAAAGTTGAGCTGAAAGAATTACTGGAGACTTTGAAGTATGTGTTTCTAGGTGATGAAGAGACATACCCAGTCATTATCAATAGAGGGCTGGAATTTTATGAGGAAGAGCATCTGTTGAAAGTCCTTAAGTAGCATAAAACTGCTATAGGCTGGTCCATCTCTGATTTGAAAGGTATTAATCCTTCTTTCTGCACTCATAAAATTCTTATGGAAGATGATATGAAGCCAGTGAGGCAACCACAGAGGAGACTAAATCCCACTATGAAAGAGGTGGTCAGAAAAGAGGTGGTGAAGTTGTTGGATGCAGGGATGATTTACCCAATTTCAGACACCGCATGGGTAAGTCCAGTTCAAACCGTCCCTAAGAAAGGTGGAATGACTATCATTCAAAATGACAACAATGACTTAATTCCCACAAGAACTATCATTGGATGGAGGATGTGTGTGGATTATAAAAGGCTCAATGACGCAACCAGAAAAGACCATTTTCCACTTCCTTTTATGGACCAAATGTTAGAAAGGTTAGCTGGTCATGATTTCTATTGCTTCTTAGATGGATATTATGGGTACAATCAAATCCCAGTAGCACCAGAAGATCAGGAAAAGACAGCCTTTACATGTCCATTTGGAGTGTTTGCTTACAGAAGAATGCCCTTTGGCCTATGCAATACACCTACGACATTTCAAAGGTGCATGCTTTCTATTTTTTCTAACATGGTAGAAAAGGGTTTAGAGGTATTTATGGATGATTTTTCTATTTTTGGCTCTTGTTTTGATTCATGTTTAGCTAATTTAGCTAAGGTTTTAAAAAGATGTCAAGAGACAAATTTAGTGTTAAATTGGGAAAAGTGTCACTTCATGGTTAGGGATGGAATTGTTTTAGGCCATAAAATTTCTGAAAGAGGAATAGAGGTTGATAGGGCTAAGCTGTTATTAATCGAAAAATTACCTCCTCCTATTAATGTTAATGGTGTGCGAAGTTTTTTAGGTCATGCAGGATTTTACAGGAGGTTCGTCAAGGACTTCTCCAAGATCGCAATTCCTCTCAGCCAATTACTTGAAAAGGGAGTAGAATTTCGCTTTAATGAAGCTTGTATTGATGTATTTAATGTATTGAAAAATAAGCTTACTACTGCACCTGTTTTAATGTCCCCTGATTGGAATTTACCATTTGAACTTATGTGTGATGCAAGTGCTTATGCAATTGGTGTTGTTTTAGGACAAAGAAAAGATAAGCGTCTACATGTTATATATTATGCTAGTAAGATTTTGAATGGGGCACATGTTAATTATGCCACCACTGAAAAAGAAATGCTAGTTGTGGTTTTTGCATTAGACAAATTTAGGTCCTATTTTGGTTCTAAAGTTATTGTTTACACTGACCACGCCGCTCTTAAATTTTTAATGACTAAGCAAGATGCAAAGCCACGCTTGTTGCGTTGGATGCTTTTGTTTCAGGAGTTTTACTTGGAAATAAAGGATAAAGTCGGGGTGGAAAACAAAGTAGTTGATCACCTATCAAGGATTCAAGAAAAGAGCTTGTAGGATGGACCGGAAGTGGAAATCAATGAATATTTTCCTGATGAGGGAGTGATGGCAATCCAAGTTAGCCCATGGTTTGCAGAGATGGCCAACTACAAAGCTGTAGGTGTAATGCCTGAAGATCTTAATTGACAACAAAAAAAGAAGTTTCTCCATGATTCAAAGAGGTATTTATGGGATAACCCTTTCGTTTATTTTCAATGTACTGACAGGATTATTCGCAGATGTGTAACTGAGTCAGAGGCACCTAAAATCCTTTGGCATTGTCATGCTTCGGATTACGGAGGACACTTCAGAGGAAACAGAACAACACAAAAGGTCTTGCAGGTGGTTATTATTGGCCAACGCTATTCAAAGATGCAAGGGATTTTGTGGACAAATGTGACAATTGTCAAAGGATGGGAAATATCTCTAGTAAAGATGAAATGCCATTGAATAACATCCAGGAAATTGAACTATTAGATGTATGGGGAATTGATTTTATGGGACCCTTCCCTAAATCATATTCTAATCAATATATCTTGGTTGTGGTGGATTATGTGTCTAAATGGGTAGAGGCTGTAGCTTTGCCAACCAATGATACGAAAGTAGTGGTTTCCTTCTTGCGGAAAAACATCTTCACCCACTTTGGAGTGCCGAAAGCAATCATCAGTGATGGGGGGACTCATTTCTGCAATAAATAGTTTGCTAGTTTGCTTGCCAAATATGGAGTCAATCACAGAGTCGCCACACCATACCACCCTCAAACAAGTGGGCAAGTAGAAATTTCTAACCGAGAGCTAAAAAGAATTTTAGAAAAGACAGTTGGGAATTCTAGGAAGGATTGGGCCCGGAAGCTAGATGACGCACTATGGGCATATCGGACTGCATTCAAAACACCTATAGGTATGTTACCATTCCAACTTGTGTACGGTAAGTCTTGTTATCTCCCAATTGAGTTGGAACATAAGGCTATGTGGGCCACTAAATTTTTAAACTTTGAACTCTCTGAAGCTAATGAAAAACGATTATTGCAATTAAATGAGCTTAATGAGTTCAGACTAGCTGCATATGAGAATGCTAGGATTTATAAGGAGAAGACCAAGAAGTGGCATGATAATAAAATTCGCCCAAAAGAATTTGAGCCGAGACAACAAGTATTGCTTTATAATTCTCGCCTGAAACTGTTTCCAGGTAAGTTAAAATCCCGTTGGTCTGATCCATTTTTAGTGCGAAAAGTTTATCCTTATGGAACAGTTGAAATTTCTTCCTTAGACAATGACAGGTCTTTTAAAGTGAATGGATGCAGATTGAAACCTTATTTTGGTGGTCAAGTGGATAGGAATGTGGTTTCTATTCCATTGAATTCACTTGATGATTAAAAGTGGTACGTCAAGCTCGTGACGTTAAACAAGCGCTACTTGGAAGGCAATCCAAAAGTTTTGATCTGATCTTACCTCATTTATTGTTCATGTTTAAGTTTTCTTCTTATTGGCTTGAATTATGTTATGTGTTTTTAATTTTTAGTTAGTTCATTTAGTTAATTGTTAATCTTTATTTTAGTTCTTCTGTTTAAATAATATTAGTATTATATTTAGTTTTAGTTCTTCTATTGTAGGTTTTTGTTATAGCTTTAGTTTAACTTAGAATCTCAATTGGTAAAAAGCTTTGAAAGTGATTGTTAAGCATTCGGCCTTCCCGTGCAGACCGCGTGGAATCTGGCGCGACTAGTGCCACTAATTCGAATCAAACTGGTCTTAACTGCATTACCACGCTAATCGCGTGGTTCCTGGCGCTAGTAGCGACAGATGTACGAATTGGAAGACCAGAATTTCAATCTTAGCGCTGATCGCATGGCATATGGCGCTAGTAGCGCCACTTATTCGAATTCAGGGGTCAAATTTACAGTTCTCACTCTAACCGCGTAGAATTCCATGCTATTCGCACCATTGATTCGATTCCAGGTAGCAATTATTTGATTCCCATACTAATCGTGTGGCTTACGACGCTATCAGCATGGGTGATTCGAAACTAAGTAACTACCTGAGCCTTCTCACGCAATTCGCGTGGAACTTGACGCTAGTCGCACCACAAGTTTGAAAGAATAAGGCCTTATTTCCATTTGACGTTGATCGCGCCAGACATGGCGCGTGTAGCGCGAGGGCGTCGTTTTAGTTTTTGAAAAAGGAAATTCGAACCAGAAAATGCGCCCCCCTCAATTCTCTCCGTAAATTTCTCTCCTTCCCTTCTATCTCATTCACTCCCATTCAACCTCAGTGCTTACATTATGCTTTAAATCATTTAACCTACCCATTATAAAAACCTAAAGCCTCAATTGCATTAGTGATTCAGCTTCCTATCCCCATTGTTACTCAAGCTTGAAGTTTCGTTTAAGCATTCATTCATATTCCTTCATTGAAGCTCAATGGCTGGCGACAAGGTACGTTTCTTCATTGCTTGAAGTTCATAGAATGCATAGGGAACTGTTGTTAGTGGTGAGGTAGAGATATAAGTATGGAAGAGGATGAATGGAATTGTAGCCCACGCCATTAGCGCGGGTATTGGTGCGGTTCGCGTCAACTGGCAATCTTGATTGTTCAAATAGGAATTTGGAATTATGCTGAGACTAGTTTGGGGCAAGAATATGTTATGAATGAGTCTTGTTTTGGTTGTGTTAGAGGTGGCTAGGGTTTTAATTCTACACTCATCTTTGGTTCTTTAATCTAAACTTGGAATTCATATTCAAGTTGAAATTCGTGTAGGCTTAGATATGAATTTGGATTGTCATTGTTTAAAATTGTGGGTTGATTTAATTGGATAAATTAAGCCTTTCGCATAATACTTGAGATTGTGATGTATGTATGAGAGATTAACGATCATTGTTGTTGACATTTCACATGACTACCTATTATCCTATTTTGAACTGAAATCTGGGAATTTTGATTAACCTAGACCTTATGCGCTTGTTTGAATATTGACTTAGGTTACATTTTCAAGTTTGGGTTTGGGTTAACTGAATTACTTGAGATTACCGTTGTGAGATTGTTATGGATTATATATATCTCTGTCTTGAAATTAAATTGGTAAATTAGAACTGAGCCATATTGTTTTATTGCTAGTTTGATACTGATTGGTGAAGCGAATTGCACAGTTGAAGTTGATTGATTGAATAGAATTTAGTAACCCTTCCATTATTGAGTAATTGTTGTGAACATGCACTGTGATCAAGGATAGCTTAGGTATTTGAGACAAATAACTTAGAAATATTAACTAAGCTAAGTCTGGGAATTCTAATTGAGCCAATACTTTTTTTATACTTGTATGGATGCTGATTTTGGGGATACCTAATTATGGTGATGGGTTCACTTACTTTGGAATCGTTTAATTGAGACCTGAGCCCCCTTTATTTGATGTCATTGTTGATGTGGTGTAGATGTTATCATGGGTCCAATTAATTAATTGTACATTCTTGGGGGAATTGCAAGTGTGGTTTTCGACTGAATTGATGTTTTATTTGCTTGTTTGATATTAACTATGCATCACCATATTAGAATTGCATGTGGATTCCGACTTCATTGATATGAGTAAATTGTGTATGAAAGTATGATAAGCACATTGAGCATGATGAGTATTGTAGGTCTGCACTAGTTTAAATTGCTGATGTTTTTGATGGTAGGTTCTAAGATTAAATCTGGGAATCATTGGTTAGGTACATTCATGAAAAATACTGATTTTGTGTTGGTTTTCCCAAATTACTTGATCTGATTGCATCATTTTGTGATATGAATGGATTTAAATCTGGGAATTGTCAAGCCTAATACGCATATCATTTTTGCATTACAAATTCACCTAGAACCATATGAGTTTATTTGATATTTTCTGAGTTTCAGGGTAAACAGATAGAGAAGGGCAAGAAGAAGAGGACAGCTGCATCTGGCAGCAAGCGTGCTCGCATTTCCAGTTACGATGAAGCCCATTTCCGTTCTTCGGAGTGCCAAGAACGGTTTGATAGGTGGTACCTGCCCAAGAAGAACATTCCAGAAAAGAAGATCTTATGGGAGTCTCTACCTGAGGACTCCCCAATTCTAGAGGTGATCACTAGGAGGCAGTGGTAGCAACTAGTGAGCTTCCCTGAGCCAAGCTCCAGCTCTATTCTGAAGGAGTTTCTGGCTAACGTAGATAGAGAGACCGTTGCAGAAAGAAGGATCAGCTGGGTTCGGGGAGTCCAGGTTCTTTTTGACGACAAAACTATCGAGAGATTCCTCGATACCAGCTACTCTCCTTTCTCCCGCTGTGAGTTCTCTCATCTCTTTCTTAGGATGCAGCCTGACGTCTATAGTAAGATGTACAGGGATGATATGCCTCAGCTAGCCGACCAGATCAGACATGGGATCACAGGTTTATACACAGCCTGGAAGACGAAGGCTGGCTTAGACTATGTGCCCGGGAAGCTGAGGAAACATGATTTGGTGGGTGATGCAGCATTTTAGCACCAGTTTGTGAACCACACAGTCATTCCTTCTACAAACATGACTGATGTGAACCTGGAGCGAGCCACCCTCTTATACGTGCTACAGGTAATCTCTTTATTTCTCACATTTTGTCCAGCAAGATCCTCCATATGATCCAGGATGGCAGTAGCAAGTCCTAGCTGGCTCATTCTTCCCTCATCTCTCATCTGTGCCGCCGAGCCGGTGTCGAGATCCCAGACGAGGAGCCGAGGGACGTTCGGATCACCCTCCATTATGACCTACACGACCTATCTTGATGCGATGGAGAGCGCGACTGAGGAGCAGCTTATCCAAGCTTCTAAGTTATCTGCAGAGGAGCTCGCTGTTCGGAGTCCCCGTGAGGCACATCCTCAGCCACAGGCACCTGCCCCACCTCCACCACAGCATACCTCATCTTCCTCTTCCACACGGAGGACCCCCAGACATGAGCTGGTCTATAAGGACTCCCCCAGTTACATTTTCATTCAGACTCAGTTGGAGTATTAGAGCACTCAGATGGAGTATCAGACCAAGCTGCTGGAGGACATTGCTGGACAGCGGGGTATTGATTACATAGCATACAAGCCTTAGGATCCGCGTGCACCACTACCTTCTCAGCCGTCGGTTAGCCACAGATCACCGACACCACCAGTTCCTACTCCTCCAGGACCCTCCAGCCCTACAGAGCCTGCAGCAGACCACCCTGATCCATCTCAGGCTGCTAAAGATGAGACGATGGAGGGAGAGGAGTGATAGACAGGACTATTCAGTTTTTCTTGTTTTAATTTTCAGTACCTTTACATTACTGCAGTTAAACATTCGAATGCTTGATAAATTGTGATAGTTGTTCCATGATTAAATTGATTGTGAGTTTGTTCTGTTTGGATTAATGTTTCATTTTGGTTGTAATTTCTCAAATAATGCTTACGTGATTAAATTTTCTAGTAGCGCATAAGCCTTTTTAGTTGTTGTTGGGGACAACAATTTTCTAAATCTGGGAATGGGCGTACACGCATTATTTGAAGAATCACATTCAAGAGACAAAGGATGTCTAACAGAAAATCAGAAAATTTTAGTTTAGTGTTTTAATTGTTGAATAAGGTGTTAGAAGTATATGTTATATATCTCAGAATTAGCATTGTTGAAATCAGTGATGAATTGGACGTATCTGTTAGAAAGCATGAGTGAGATGAAATATGGCATGGATTACATGATACATGATTGGAATTGTGATTGTTGGTATGTTGATGCTCATGTTGAAGTAGTAAATGATGCTTGATATGAAGTTAACAGAGTTTAGCTTGAGACTGTAGCCTATGAGGATTGAACCCATAAATAATTATTCTTCTTAGAGAGACCTCACTTTCATAGTACTCTAGAACTTGCTCTATTTCTCTATATGCATGTACAATCTGATATGATTAAGGCAGTTTATTCTTTTAAGCCAGGGCCAAATTGACTTACCTTCAGTTTTTCCATTGCTACCCCTTTTTGAGCCTAAACCTTTTTCATTCATATACTTGACATTTAGAACATATACCTTGACTACCCTATTTGAGATTAGAGGAAGAAAGAATTAGAACCAAAACCACTAGATATTGGAAAATAGAAAGATGAATGCCCAGAGGAAAGAAAAGAAAGGGTAAGAGGAAAGACAAAGTTACCCAAGAAGATAATTATAGTTGGGTGTTAAAGTGCCAACAGAACAGATCTGGCAAAAACCAAATCTAGTGAATAATGCAGTTGGGAAATAACAAGTCTGAAATACCAGCTGGTGGATCTAAATGCAGCTCCTCTTTAAGAGATGAGAGTGAATAAGCTATATCTTGTCTGAGTGGACTTGGGGAATTTCTATTTAAATCTAATCTTAACTTAGCTACTATCCAGAATCTTCCTACCCCTAAGCTAGACCAAGTTACAACCTTATAAAGACCTTTTGATCAGTTGTGCATGCATTTATGTTTCTTATCTTCAGGAACTTGA
>QARZ01041095.1:42948-94368 GCA_013407115.1 Glycine latifolia
TTCATTTAGACTTCATTTCACTTGTATTTTCATTACATTTTAGTTGCATTTAGCTTATAATTTTGTGGCCTATATAAGGTGCCAAAAACTGAATGTTAAGAACTTTGGTTCATTAATACAATTTCTGAAAATTGTGAGAGAGTTTCTCTCTTGTTCTTGTTCAAGAACTTCTTGAGTCTTATCAATGGCTTCCCAATGCTATTGTGGTGATTCTTCCTAGACTTATTGGAGAGCTTCTCCATGGTGTCTTCATCTTCATCCCTATTCTTTCTTCCATCTTCCATTTTCTGCAATTAAAACTTCTAAAACAACCCCAATTCAAGGAGTGCTGGAAGTTTATGTGTTCTTGAGGTTTGCTTGAAGCTTGGGTTCTATTGCAAGGTAGATTTGGGAAAACTTAGCAGCTATGGGTTCAGCTGTCTTACATCAGGTTTCGTGCCTTGTGTATGCGTTTTTTTTTTCTTCAGTCCCCTTCTTTTGTGATATTATATTGTTCCCACTTGAGAGCCCTGTAGGTTCTTTTGAGGCCTTTTTCTTTTTTTATACTTATTTTTTTTAAAAAATGTTTTTTTATTTATTTAGGGAGACCCGGACAAATTAGGGTATGACACATGTACAGAGATTTTGTTACCAATTCCAAAGGCCAATTAAACTTCATCCATGATAATAGCAAATCGAAAAACAAAGGCAGTTTGAATACTCATTCTCGACAACGTAACTACCAATCATTACTAGAATTCTTAAAGATTCACGTAGTGGGTTTAATAATCCATCCACACAGATATTAAATACATGTTATCATCATGACCCATGACTATATTTTTGTAAACAACATGAAGTACAACTTCAGCTTTCTCCATAGTGTGCTAGAATTGATTTAGGAAAAGATTTAACAATCATAAACATTTCATGCAATAGAAATACATAATCAACAAAGAAAAGATATCATCAAAAATAAGCCGTGCGGGAAAATCCCTAAATTTCATTAGGGTTCATGCAATTTGGAGAGAAACATCATTAATGAAGAATCATGTAATTTTATAACACATGCTCTAATATCACATGTAAGTTTTATAGGTTTTCTAAGGATCATAATAACAAAAAATCAAACAGGATCTTGAAACATATGATTCTCACATTTAATAGAAGAGAGTTTGTATCTTTGTCCATAGTGAGACATCTACAAAATTTTTGTTGCACTTTTCTTTGATTTCCTTGAGAGAGGAAGAAAACAAGATTTCACTTTCTTTAATTTTTCTTTCTATTCTCTCTTTCTTGATGATGGCTAGGGTTGAAAGATAACTAGACAATAAAATGTAGCTAATATTGATGGCAAGTAATGTTATTTAAGAGTGTTATTAAACTTATTACTTTGTCATTATATTATTTTGATATTTTTTCAAACAATATTTTGTAAGAGTGAATTTATTGTGCATTGTTTGGTGATTAAGTTGATGTTATGAATGACCACCTTACTTGTATTAGTGACAAGCTGTCAGTCATAGTAAGACAACTTATGAAAATTAAAATATATCAGAGTAAATTAGTATTAAACACATGTACATACACACATATATAAATTGATTTATTAAATGTAATGTGTTAAATGAATTTTCACTTTTCTTTTGATTTTAGGAGTTCTAGTTATAAAGAATGTCATGAACACATCAAGGTTGATATAGAATCCACAAACTTAATAGGCTTTATTGTTTAAAAAAAAGACTAAACCTTAATTTGCCATCATTTATGTTCATTGTAAATTTTCCATGTTAATGATACTTAAATAAATGAAAGCTTTTTTGTTATTATCTTTAGGTCAATTACAAATTTTATGGTGTTGAATGGCCCCCCTAGGTGTTAGACTATTGGCAAGCGTACCAATTATCGTTGTAAGTTACAAAATTTATAAAAGTTCATCTCCACAGGGACTTGAATTACTCAGTTAATCCAAATAAAACTTAACAGTTTAATAGTTATGTACAATGAGTGTGAACGGAGTTTCATGTAGTTATGGATTAACAAAAATTATGAAATTTAAAGAAGAAGAGGGAATAATAAATTTAGTTCGGAAGATTACAGAAGATTAAGGAAGATTAAGGAAGATTACTGAAGCTAATAAAATGAGTTTAATTAATTCAAGAAAAGCGTAGGATTGGATTTCATCGTTCATACCCTTAGTATTCAATTAATATTACCATGCATAAATTATTTTCTTTTATTATTGATGCACACATAAAATCACCCCAAATTGATTCCTCGCATTTGAGAATCCTAAGAATATTTATTAAATATCGATCCCTCGCATATGAAATAAATACCCCAGCATTACAATCATAATCGCGTGCTATTTGCAATCTAAACGTTATGCTCTATTCCTAGCAACGTAATGTAAAGAGTAAAATTATTCAGTTCAAGTTTTAAGAGTACTTCCCAGTTAAACCTAGAACCTTATTTCATGAAACTAGTGATCAAGTAGAATCAAGCATTAAGAACAGAATAAAATTACCATTAATAAATAGAAAAGACTTATGCATAAATAAATATTAAAAGAGATACTTAGGGATGAGAAGATTACATCCAATCCTTAGAGAAGTTAGCCCATCATTATGGAGAGCACCTCAAACCACTGTAGAAAATATGTAATTGTGCAGAATCATCAAAATTGTGGTTTGGGCACCTCCGCAATAAAGATTTGAATCTCTCCCATGTCTCCCAGAGAGGTTCATCTACTC
Source organism: Glycine latifolia (assembly GCA_013407115.1). Taxonomy (NCBI): domain Eukaryota; kingdom Viridiplantae; phylum Streptophyta; class Magnoliopsida; order Fabales; family Fabaceae; genus Glycine; species Glycine latifolia. The sequence goes on from QARZ01041095.1 coordinate 45,681, forward strand.
CTTGGGGAAAAGTAGCAATGACTGATTTTGTGCTTATGAATCTTGATGGAGGAAAGAATCTAGTAATAAATTTTTCCTCCACTTCTTCCTACGAGCTCAAGCTTTTGTTTGGTTGGGACTGGAGCCAAGTCTTTTCTTTACCTATCAAAGAAAATGGAAAAGCTCTAAGGTAAACCACTTCAGCATCTTCGTCAGAAGCTCCCATAGTACTGCATGTAACATCCCAAAATTTAGGGAATTACAGACAATTACTAAGAGTAAAATGTTAATGAAAGGCAGTAGAAAATTTAGGGCAAAATGACAAGAACGCCCCTGAATCATTTCAGAAATGACGTTTATGTCCCTAGGATGGAAAATGACAGTTATGCCCTAGACATTTTTGAAAATGACCAATATATCCTAGATATTTTGGTAAGATATTTCTAGAAGAAATTACATAAATGCCCTTGAACAAATTTGATAATTACCATTACGTCCCGAGAGGGTAAATGACTAAAATGCCCTTTAGGTCAAGAATGACCAGATGACTTTAGAAAATAGTAGGAACCTGAGTATGGGATAAAATACTCTTAGACAACCAAGATATCAATAGGATTGAAGGCAGAAAACCCTAAACTGTAATTTCTAGGAATTTTGAAAGATACGTTGAAAAGAACTTAATCTAGACTACCTTAGGTGTCAGAAAATGATAAGAAGAGAATAGACATAATCTATGAAGTTTTCTCTTAATTATAAAAGGAATAGGTTAACTAAATAAGTTAGTTTAGTAATTTTGATAATTAGAATCAATATGAACCAATGAGAAAATAGCATCCTACTATTATATGCAATAAAAGGAAAATGGATTAATCAGGAATTCTAGATTAAGTCTTGACCATATGATGTAAGATCAATAGAGAAAAACTTTAAGAAACTTCAAGAATGAACACATGGATATTTAAGAGGCTTGGAAAACTTGCCATTGGTCCACTTGTATGGTGTAAAATTAATTTAAGTAGATTTTTATCTTGTTTCCTTAAGAAGAACACGCTGGAAGTTAGAAGCATTATATCAAAGATCCAACGGTCAAAAAATTAGATATATGAGATAGGAGTATGCCTTTAAAATCTCAAGAAGATCCAACGGTTAACGAGCCCAGAATAAATATTTTACAGAAACAGAAATTTTATGACTAAGCTACCCACGGATTTGAATGAAACCAAATGAAATGCACCTTGGACAAGCTAGAACACGTGCAAAACAAGACAGCCAAGGAAGAGTGTGGAGTTTTCTTGAATCAAGACACTTGGATGGTGCAAAATAGCTAGCCAATAAGAAGAAATCACATGGAAAGTAGCCATAATGACCTTAGAGATTTTTTAGAAAAATCAAGCATTAAGCCACCCTATAAAAAGGTGTAAGGATCAGAATTTAGAAGCTCTAAGAGAGCTTAGGACCGTGAAAAAATTCCTCCCAAAGCTTTCCATTTTATCTCTTCCAAATTATACCTTTCACCTAGAGCAAAAATCAAGGCCTATATGCTTATAATGTCCACGTGAAGATCAAGGAACTTTAGGAGCAAGGATTCTTCAACTTCAAATAAGGAAAAGCTGTCCAAAAAGCTTAGGAAACCAAGGTATGGGGAGTTTATGTTGAGCTTAGTTTGAATAATAATCCTTAATTGATTATATTTTGCTTTGTAGACTAGGTATTTGATAAATTGTCTTAAAGAGCTTAAATGATTAATTGTTTAAGTAACTTGGTTTTAAATTAAGGAATAAGTATTGAATCAATAACTTAAATCTAGTTTAATGAAGGAAAGCTAAAAGTAATTAAGAAAGTAAGAGGTAGTATAGTTGTCTTTAAGAAAACAATCGTTTAAAGCTATAGTTGTTAAATAAAATATGTTGACAAATATTGATGTTAGCCGAAATTATGATTATGATTCCTTAAGTATCTATGTTTAATTTGATGTTAGAAATTGATTGGAAATGTGTCTAGGATGTGAAAAATGATGTTAAAAAGCTTTCTTTTACAAGTAATCTATATTGCACACCATGTGTTCGATAGTTTGTCACAAAGAGGAAAAGATGTTTAAGTGTGGTGGATTTAAATCTTTATTGTTGGATATGTAGTATACTTGCATGATTGAATATTTTAAAAGAATAACTACATGATTTTACATGTCTTGTTTAGTGTTTCCATAAAGCACACCAAGTGTTTGATGAAAGGATTCAAAGAAATAAAATAAGTTATGTGATCTTTCATGTATAACTTTAACATGTTGCTTGGTGGTTGATGATTTGGATGTTGAGAAACAAAGTAAGAATGGTGTTATGTTGATGATAGAATAATTGGAATCCTCGTGTTGAATGGTGATTATTCATGGATTCCACGAAATGTGGTGAACTATGACTGATGATGAGATTGTGATGTCATGTTTTATGTGATAAGCCTTATGTGCTGAAAAGATGTTTAAAACTTGATAAAATGAAACATTCATGCATTTCATACGCATATACCTTGCGGGGGTTAATCCGTGGAGTTATACCTTGCGGGGGTTAATCCGTGGAGATGTTGTCAGATAGCTAAACTGAGTCCACGCGTTCAAAGGTGTTATGAACTTGGGGGTAGTTGAGACAGGGAGGACCACACCACCATGATGATCACATAGGTGGAGGTGACTATCCTACGCGCCCCTGGGCTACCCCGACTGGTTGGATAAGTTTATTTGTGCCACCAGAGTGGGTGAGGCTATCTTGACTGTGGCCACTGTTGATGATTTAATAACCTGAGATCTCAGTCATGCATCATATAAAAAGACGAGCATGCATCTTATACATCGCACAATGGGTATATGTATGATGATCGGTACACTGTATAAGTTGTGTGGATTTTATCTATCTGTGTTTTTATTATTCAAACTATGTTTGGCATAAACTTACCCGAGTTGTGTCTGTGGTTGACACCTGTGATGACCCCAATTCATTTGGGCGAGCAGAGGAACAGGAAAGCATGAGATGTAGATGAAGATTGTTGAAGAAGTTTGATGAGAAGCTGTATGCTGTGATTTTTAATTTTCTGTGGCATGTAATTTGTGATAAGTTGTCTGTGTATTATTTTGGATACTATATTTGGACTGTATCATGGACTGTATTCTTATCATATGAACCGTGGTGAGGAAAATCGTTTAGACTACGAACAAATCATTAGCAAGCAAGGCAAAAAGAATTTTCGCGAAAAATTTACAACTAAGACCATTCTAATACAAAAAGGACACGAGTTTTTAATTAAAATCAATCAAGCACGAGAGAGTCACGAGAGGCGTTACACTGCATAACTCCATGAATGTGGACAAGTGAGTGTATGGATCCTCATGGTCCATCCCTGCAAAGGGATGTGAGCCAATTAGGCTGAGTAATGCTGGCTTCAGTTCCACAACTTTATTGTTGAAAGGAGGGATGACTATGTTGTTGTAATGCTTTGGTCCTTGTTGGTAAGCATAGTCACCAAGAGTTCTCCTTGGTGGTCTATTTTCTTTTTTCCCTCGATCAGCCATACTTTCACGTACAAGTGGCTTTTCTGATGAAGGAGGATCAATAGACGAAGTTTCCCTTAATGGCTTATTGGCTTCTAGTTTCTTTTTCTTCCTATTTTTCCTTTCTGTTTAGTGATTTTTGGATCAAACAAGGGTTTATCTGCAAAAAACTTACCTCGCATAAAGGAAAAAGAGCAAACTACAATATCCTGTAAGCATCGAGGTTAAAAGAAAAGAAAATTTATATACAAAAGTCAAAAATAAAGTAAATAACGAAAGTAAGAAAAAAAATCCTACTAAAATGAAAAATTAAATCTAAAAGAACTGAGTAAACAACTCAAGTCCACGGCAGCGACGCCAGAAACTTGTTAGACTTTTGGCAAGCGTACCAATTATCCTTAAAGGTTACAGAATTTATAAAGGATCGTCTCCACAGGGACTTGAGTTACTAAGTTATTGCAAGTAAAATTTAACCATTTAATAGTTATGTACAACGAGTGTGAGCGGAGTTTCATGTATTTGTGAAATAACAGAAATTACAAATTTTTTAACAAAAAGCGGAAATGATAAATTAAGTGCGTTAGATTTACGAAAAATTACGAAAACTAATAAAATGAGTTTAATTAATTCAAGAAAAACATAGGATTGGATTTCATCATTCATACCCTTAGTATTCAATTAATATTACCATGCATAAATTATTTTCTTTTATTATTGATGCATACTTAAAATCACCCCAAATTGATTCCTCGCATTTGAGAATCCTAACAATATTTATCAAATATCGATCCCTCGCATATGAAATAAATACCCCAGCATTACAATCATAATCGCGTGCTATTTGCAATCTAAACGTTATGCTCTATTCCTAGCAACGTAACTTAAAGAGTAAAATTATTCAGTTCAAGTTTTAAGAGTACTTCCCAGTTAAACTTAGAACTTTATTTCATGAAACTAGTGATCAAGTAGAATCAAGCATTAAGAACAGAATAAAATTACCATTAATAAATAGAAAAGACTTATGCATAAATAAATATTAAAAGAGATACTTAGGGAAAAGAAGATTACATCCAATCCTTAAAGAAGTTAGCCCATCATTATGGAGAGCACCTCCTCAATGGAAGATTTGATGAAGGAAATCATCACCAACTCCTTCCGTCTGAGTTACCACACTAATTCCTCACTTCTCTCACTCTCCCTATGCTAAACAACTCTCAAAACACGTCCTAAGCTCTCAAATCTTGAAAATGGGGTGCTTTTCTCTTTGGGTTGCATGGCTATTTATAGGAGAGGGTGGCTACTGGAGTTCACTCACCCAGGCGAGTGTTTTTTCCTATTTTTACTCGCTTGGGCGAGTTTAATGCCCACTTGCATGCCCACTTACTGATCCACTCACCCAGGCAAGCCATTTGGCCTTGTTTCACTCGCCTAGGTGAGTTAAAAGATTGTTCTAGAAACCATCACTCGCCTGGGCGACCAGTTTGTGCATGATTAACTCGCCTGGGCGAGTTAAAAGCTTAGCCTTGAAGAATCCTTTTGGGCCTAGACGAATTGTGGGTCTGTTTTGCTTGTAACACCTCCCAAGTTTTCTTGTTAAGCCCTTTTTGCTTGCTTTGCTTTTTCGGAAGCCTCAGAACTTATCAAAATACAAAACATGATTGGATTAATCTTCCAAAATATGAGAAACAACATTTATTTAAGTACTAGGGACTATTTATCTAGGTTTTAGGGCAAGTTTATAAACAATTTTACTAAAATCAAAAGATAAGCGCTAACATTGTAAGCTTGGATTTAACTAAAATAGGGCACTTATCACTAGGCACCATCAGAGAGATTGCTAAAGGTATTCCATAGAAAGACGAGTTCTTAACTTTGTACTTAAGAAAAACCATTAATATATGTTATCTATATTTATATTTAAATTACATTATTGATTTATGGTATGAATTTTTTTTTATTTTGATGTAAAACTTTTTTGTAGGATGCCTTTTTATTATTTTGGCCTTGTGCTTAGCATGGATCAATGACATTATCAAACTTGCAAGTGTAACCATGTTGTTACAATTGATTTAGATATTTATTTTTGTGCTTGTCAAACTAATGTTGTGGACACCACATCAAGGTACATGTCTAGGTGTTGATTGTTCTATTTCAGCCCTTGGTTCTTCCTTTTCTTTCATCAATGAGTCATTTAATTGAATGAAATCTTCCATAGGACCTACATCAATATCACACTTCTTTTTCTCTTTAGAGGGATTAGATTCATCACAAATAACATGAACCGATTCTTCCATGCATAATGTTATTTTATTGAAAACTCTATATGCTTTGCTTTGTAGTGAATATCCAAGAAAAATGGCTTCATCAGCTTTGGCATCAAATTTTCCAAGTGATTCTTCGCCATTATTTAACACAAAACACTTACAGCCAAAGGTTCTCAAATGGGAAATGTTTGGTTTTCTACCCTTGTATAGCTCATAAGGAGTTTTCTTTAAAATAGACCTTATTAGCAATCTATTCAAGGTGTAGCAAACTGTACTTACTGCATCAGCCCAAAAATGTTTAGGTAAATTAGTCTCATTAAGAAGAGTTCTTGTTACCTTCTTCAAGGAATCTATTTTTCCTCTCCACAACATCATTTTGTTGAGGTGTTCTTGGAGCTGAAAAATTGTGTTGATTCCATCTTCTTCACAGAATTTTTTAAAATGTTCATTTTGGAATTCTCCACCATGATCACTCCTTATTGAGATAATTTTGCTTTATTTTTCATTTTGAATAAGTTAGGCCAGTTTTCTAAAAGCAATGAAAGCATCATTCTTGGATTTCAAAAACAAAGTCCATGTGAATCTAGAGTAATCATCAACAATGACAAGTCCATAATAATTGCCACCCAAACTCATAGTTCTAGAAGGACCAAACAAATCAATGTGTAGTAATTCAAGTGGACTAGAGGTGGAAACAACATTTTTGCTTTGAAAAGAGATTTTAGTTTGTTTTCCTTTTTGACATGCATCACAAAGTTTGTCCTTTTCAAACTTGAGTTTTGGTAAACCAATTACTAAGTTCTTTTTAATAAGTTTGTTCATATGGTGCATGTTGATGTGACTAGCTCTCCTATGCCACAACCAAGACTCATCTAACTTACTCATTAAACATGAAGTTTTGTGAAAGAGTGCATGGTCAATAGAAAGTACATAGATATTACCTTTCCTTTTTCCTATATGGATTACTTCACCATTTTGGCCATCACATATCATACAACAATTCTCATTGAATGAAATTTTAAAACCTTTGTCACATAGTTGGCTTATGCTTAGAAGATTGTGCTTCAAACCATCCACATAAAGAACATTGCTAATCTTGGTATTGAACTTATCTCCAAAGTTGCCTTCACCAATGATCTCACCCTTGTTATCTCCATAAGTGACAAATCCTCCATCTTTAGGTGTTAGTATATGGATGTCCTAGAGACAATCTTTTCATTAGATTAGGACGTACATGTACTTTGCATATTGTCATGAATAAATTATAAGTGCTCTTTATCTTGTTTCATATTCTGTCTCGATATCATTATTAATATATGAGTAACTGGATAAAACCCTTGGAATACAATAGGTATCTCTTGAGTATCAGTGATGGGATCATGATCATGAGGATTCAAGGATACCAGATGTCTACTCCTAAATTTTAAGTTCCTAGTCTAGAGACACTGAGAATGGGGATCAGCGATTTCGGGTAAGACTAGCACGGCTTAACTACTTGTATGCAGATACAAGGTAAAGACCTCATGAGCTACAGACATGGAGATGTCTTAGTTAAAGTCGTGGGTGGACCTATAAGGGTATAGCTCGTACTAAATGGACCCACAAAGAGACTCTATAAGGAAATCTCACAGATAGTATCATTAGAGTAGTCTCTTATTATTTAGGTGTGTCTTTCCTTAGACCAGAAGTTTTCACCTAGACTGTGTTCTAGAAGACATGCTTTGATTGTATACCTCGTCTACCTGAAACATGGAGACACATAGGTATACTATTGGGCATGTCCTGAAAGAACACGAGTCTAGGGTGACTAGCTGAAGGAATTCGTCAAATCTCTGTGAGAGATTAGGTTATTTGTAAACCAGAGAAATCGGGATGACATTTACGGGACTCGGGAATCTATGCATAGTAAAAGAAATCATGAGATGATTTGCCTTTAGAGTCAGTAAAATTGGAGACTCCCTATTTCATACTAAAGCTTACCCTAGACCGCAAGGGCTGATATGTTTCCTTACCCTAGGTTTTATGGGAAGGTAACCGAGACGAAAGGAAATACATATGGAAACCAAATAGATTTAATAGGATGATCTTGTCATTTACCTAACTAGTTCTGGGGCAACAAAGCATTGCTAGTGCTCTGTGTTGTCATTAAATGAGTAGTGGCCTTGTTGGGCCCACACTCATTTATGTCAGTAGCTATGTTGGGCCTAATGGGTCACACACTAAAACTTTATGGTCATGACATTATAGCATTAAAGGTTTTGGGCCTAATAATGGTTGTTGGCCCAAGAAAGAGTTTGGATACTTATCTTAAAGAGAGCGGGGCGCATGAATGGAGTTAATGGGCTTGGATAGTCTAAGACATTATTAATTAATTTAAATAGTTAAATTAATTATCTAATATTTAAATTTGATAATTTAAATTTTGAATTTAAATATGAATTAACTATAGTAGTTAGTTTCATATCAAAAGGAGAAGATAAGAGCTAGATTTGAATTTGAATTCAACTAGAATCTTATCATGATCATGTCCTAGATTTTAGGAAGAATTTTGAGGGCTGATTATGGGCTTATACCCGGCTAATATATGATTATCTTTTGGCAAAATTAAATCCCAAGTAATTGACTTGGTCTTAGGAAGATAAGATAGGAGGTTGTTGGAAATTTTGAAATGCAACAACTCTATCTTATCTTCACGTGTGGGATGCTTCATGATCAGATTTTTTGGTTAAAAATCTGACTCAAACTCTTCTATAAAGTGTGCTATTGTGATCATAGTTCTCTAATAATAATTTGAGAGGAAAAACCCTAATCTACTTTCCTCTATTTTCACGTGCCCCTTTGTGTGAGTGTTGGCTGAAAATTCAGCCTCCAATATCATCTATTGGTGAGCCTCTTAGATAAGTAAAAACACTTTAAAACATAACCTTCTTCCTCTCCATTTGTGTGCCTAGCCTTCCTCCTTTGGTGTTTGTTGGTAGCCTTCAAGAAGTGTTCTTGAGTCTTGACAAGAAGTGGTGTGGATCAACATTAGAGGGCTTGTATCTTCAAGCCTATCCTTGATCATCAAATTTTGAATATAAGCAAGGTGACATCTATGTCCTAATATGCTGTTGTAATGCTTTGGGCCTTGTTGGTAAGCATAGTCACCAAGAGTCCTCCTTGGTGGTCTATTGTCATCTTCCCCTCGATCAGCCATATTATCTAGAACAGGTGGCTTTTCTGATGAAGGAGGATCAATAGACGAAGTTTCCTCTGATGTCTTACTGGCTTCTAGTTTCTTTTTCTTCCTATTTTTCCTTTCTGTTTTGGTGATTTTTGGATCAAACAAAGGTTTATCTGCAGAAAACTTACCTCGCATAAAGGAAAAAGAGCAAACTACAATATCTCGTAAGCATTAAAGTTAAAATAAAAGAGAATTTATATACAAAATCAAAATAAAGTAAATAATGAAAATAAGAAAAAGTCCTACTAAACTGATAAATTAAATCTAAAAAAACTGAGTAAATAACTCAAATCCCCGGCAACAGCGCCAGAAACTTGTTAGACTTTTGGCAAGCGTACCAATTGTCGTTGTAAGTTACAAAATTTATAAAAGTTCGTCTCCACAGGGACTTGATTTTTACTCAGTTAATCCAAATAAAGCTTAACAGTTTAATAGTTATGTACAATGAGTGTGAACGGAGTTTCATGTAGTGGTGATTTAACAGAAATTATGAAAATTAAGAAGAAACAGAAATAATAAATTTAGTACGAATGATTACGGATGATTACGAGAAATTACGGAAGATTACGAGCAATTACTAGAACGAGATTAATTCAAGAGAAGTGCAGGATTGGATTTCATCATTCATACCCTTAGTATTCAATTAATATTACCATGCATAAGTTATTTTCTTTTATTATTGATGCACACATAAAATCATCCCAAATCGATCCCTCATATTTGAGAATCCTTAAGAAATATTTATCAAATATCGATCCCTCGCATATAAAATAAATACCCTTAGCATTACAATCATATTCGCGTGTTATTTGCAATCTAAACGGTACGCCCTATCCCTAGTGATCGTAACGTAAAGAATAAATTTATTCAGTTCAAGTTCTAAGAGTACTTCCCAGTTAAACTTAGAACCTTATTTCGTGAGACTATTGATCAAGTAGAATCAAGCATTAAGTACGGACTAAATTTATCAATAATAAATAGAAAATACTAATGCATAAATAAATATTAAAAGAGATACTTGAGGGTAAGAAGATTACATCCAATCCTTTTGGGAGAAATTAGCCAAGCATGACGAGAACCTCCCTAGAAGATAATAGTAGAAGAAAATCATCATCACCATTCTTTTTCGGCAAAGCTTCCGCACTATCACTCAATTTTCTCACTAGCCTAACCTTTCTAATACAAGCTTTAGAAGAAACTAAGGCCTTGGGAGCACCTTAGGAGCAAGGGAGAAGAAGAAATGGAATAGCAAAAAGTGAAGGAATGCTTTGGGGGTGCATGGATATTTATAAATGGTGATCTGCTCGTGTTTGGTCACCCAGGCGAGCCTTTTATGTGTTTTCCATTCGCCCAGGCGAGCTAAGGCCCACTTGCTGATCCACTTGGCCCACTTGTTGATCCACTTGCTGAAGTCCACTAGCCCAGGCAAGCCATTTGTACTACATTCACTTGCCTGGGCGAGTTAATTGTACCTTTTGGAATAAATTTTTGGGCTTGGGCCTGAATTGCTTTCTGCACTTCCCTTGTTTGCTTTTTGATCCCTTTTTGCTTGTTTAAAATGTACGAAAGCTTTAGAATTTACGGAATCTTGCAAAATACAAAAGAAAATTGGATGAATCATCAAGAATTAAAACACATCATTAATGTTAAGCGCTAAATGCAAACTAACTAGATTAGGGCAAATTTTGATTGATATTCTTAGTAAAACACAAGATAAGTGCCTTAAATATAACCCTAATTTTATTAAGATATGGCACTTATCAGAGATACGTGATGTGTACGCGGAGTACAATGGAAGATATACAAGAGTGTGATTTATGTGTACTGGCTGTCTAACTTGTATATCTTATATGCAATTATGTATGATATCTGCATTGGCTGGCTAAATTGCATATGAGTGATGGAATGGTATGTTGGTGTAGTTATGTACATGTATTATTTTATTGAAAGGCCGAGTTGACCATATTCTTTGTAATGCCAATATAAATGCTATGTACTGTGGAAGTGAACCAGGGGGAGGTGAGACTCCAAGAACCCTGAGTTTACTGAGATTGTATCTCACCCCGGTTGGGGATTATATTTGATTGCAGGTGATAGCCACAGAGTGGAGGATGAAGTTCGGGGTAAGAGACCCGAGTAGGGATTGCTCGGTGGATATCAATTGAGAGGTCGTGTTAGCCGAGGTCGGGTTGGCCACCAATTGAGGATGCCAGACAAGAGGCCGAGACCAGTTGAGGGAGCGGATTTGGAAGGCGGTCCTTTTTTAGGAGAGTCTGCTGGCTCAATTTCATAGTACTTTTGTAACACGGTATGGGTTGGTTTTGTATAATGTATCTTATGTAACAGAACCCGAGTGCCAAAATGTATATCAATTCCATACATAATGTTTTAGTTGTATTGTATGACGTAAGATGACGTCTTGTTTATTTTAATGCTTCCATGTTTACTTAATTACGTTAAGTATTGCTACGCTTAAGACCATATTATAGTGTTAATGAACCAGATGCATACGGGGTCGTTACAAAAAGGAAGGACAAAAATAGCCCAAAGCTATGCAATCCCTTTTGGAGGAATATGAAGATGTTTTTCCAAAAGAAATACCTAATGGCTTGCCTCCTTTAAGAGGCATAAAGCACCAAATTGATTTGATTCCAGGTTGTTCACTTCCAAATAGGCCAGCATATAAGACTTCACCCATGGAGGCAAAAGAGATACAAACACAAGTGGAAAAGCTACTTGACAAATGGTGGATTTGTGAGAGCATGAGTCCTTGTGCCATGTCAATTATTCTTGTGCCTAAGAAGGAAGGAACATGGAGAATGTGCATGGATTGTAGGGCAATAAAAAACATTACCATAAGGTATAAACATCTCATCCCTAGACTTAATGATCTTTTAGATAAATTGCATGGTGCTACTATTTTCTCTAAAATTGATCTTAAGAGTGGTTATCATCAAATAAGGATGAGGGAAAGGGATGAATGGAAAACAAATTTTAAAACTAAATTTGGACTTTATGAATGGTTAGTTATGCCTTTTGAGGCTTATGAATCATGTGCTTAGATACTTTATAGGCAAGTTTGTGTTAGTTTATTTTGATGACATTCTTGTTTATAGTGCCAATTTAAATGATCATTTGATGAATGTTAAAAGTGTCTTAGAGGTGCTTAGGAATGAAACCTTGTATGGAGCAATTGATAAATGTTCTTTTTTCACTTCACCAGTTGTATTTCTAGGTTTTGTAGTAAGTGCTCAAGGAGTCCAAGTGGATCAAGAAAAAGTGAAAGCCATCATGGAGTGATCAATTCCAAAAAGTGTGAAGGATGTGAGAAGCTTTCATGGTTTAGCAAACTTTTATAGGAGATTTGTCAAGGAATTTAGCACCATTACTTCTCCTTTGAATGAAATGATCAAGAAAACCGTGAGCTTCTCTTGGAAGCAAGAACATGAAATTGCTTTCCGAACATTGAAGGATAAATTGTCTCATGCACCTATTCTTGCATTGCCTAATTTTACTGTTTCCTTTGAATTGGAATGTGATGCATCTAATGTAGGCATTGAAGGGTTTTTTTGATTCAAGATAAATATCCTATTGCTTATTTTAATGAGAAATTGAAGGGTGCATGTTTGAACTATTCCACTTATGATAAAATGTTGTATGCACTTGTTAGAGTATTGCAAACTGGCAACATTATCTTTTACCTAAGGAATTTGTGATACATAGTGATCATAAGTCTCTTAAATATTTGAAAAGTCAAGGCAAACTCAATAAGAGACATGCTAAGTGGGTTGAATTTATTGAGCAATTTCCTTATGTCACTAAACACAAGCAAGGAAAGTTGAATGTACTAGTGGATGCCTTATCAAGAAGGCATTGTTTGATTTCTATGCTTGAAACTAAGTTGCATGGTTTTAATCACATAAAGGAACTGTATTCAAATGATCAGGACTTCTCCAATATATTTATTTTTGTGTGAGAAGGGGGCTCATCAAGGATATTTTAGACATGATGATTTCTTGTTCAAGGAAAAGAGACTATGTGTTCCTAAAATCTCTTTGAGAGAACTTTTCATTAGGGAAGCTCATGAAAACAATTTAATGGGGCACTTTGGTGTGGATAAAATTATGGCTATTTTACATGAACAATTTCTTTTGGCAAAAAATGAGGCATGATGTGCATAAGCTTGTATCTCAATGTAGTACTTGTCATAAAGCTAAATCTAGATTAATGCCTCATGAATTATATACACCTTTTCCTATTCCTAACTCCCCTTGGGTTGACATTTCTATGGATTTTGTATGTGGTCTCCCAAGATCCAAGAGGGGAAAGGATTCTATATTTGTTGTTGTTGATAGGTTCTCAAAGATGGCACACTTCATTCCTTGTCACAAAAATGATGATGCTTGTGAAGTAGCCAATCTCTTCTTCAAGGAAGTGGTAAGACTTCATAGATTGCCTAGAACATTGCAAGTGATAGAGACACAAAGTTCCTTAGCCACTTTTGGAGGACATTGTGGGGTAAGCTTGGCACAAAGTTGTTGTTTTCATCAACTTATCACCCACAAACAGATGGCCAAATCGAGGTGGTGAATAGGACATTGGGTCAACTCCTTAGATGCTACATTAAGGGTAATTTGAGAACGTGGGAGGAGTGTCTACCTCAATTTGAGTTTGCTTATAATAGAGTGGTTCACAAAACTACTTCCTTATCTCCTTTTCAAATTGTTTATGGCTTTAATCCTTTAATTCCTCTTGATTTATTGCCATTACCTAACACTTCTTCTATGATTAATCATGATGCTTTGGCTAAAGATTCTTATGTATGGAAATTGCATGAACAAGTGAAGGCCCATGTGGAGAGGAAAACGGAACAATATTCTAAACAAGCCAATAAGCACAAGAAGCAAGTGATCTTTAAGGAAGGAGATTTGGTGTGGCTTCATTTGAGGAAGGATAGATCTCCTCAAGAAAGGAAATCCAAGCTCCAACCTAGAGGAGATGGACCTTTCAAGCTTTTAGAGAGGATCAACAACAATGCATATAATCTTGAGTTGCCAAGTGAGTATGGTGTGAGTAATACTTTTAATGTTTGTGATCTTTCTTTGTGTGATGTAGATAAAAGTAAAGAAGCAAACTTGTGGTCAAGTTCCTTTCAAGAAAGAGGGGATGATGGAGGTCCATTACAAGCTCAAGATCAAGAGGGAGAACATGAAGCACTTCCTTTGGTTAGCTTTAGAGGACCCATTACAAGAGCTAGAACTCAAGCCCTTCAAGACCACATCAAAGTTAACTTGGAAAAGCATGAAGAAGCACACCAAACTCAAGAATAACAAAGGCTGGATTTTTATGCCTCAAGTTCAATTTAATTCCATTTAATTCTAACACTTGTTAGTAGCAAAAGTAGTTGCAATAAAAAGACCCTTAGGGCCAATTGTGTAAAGAAGTGTAGGTGCACTTGTGTGAAAATTTTGTAGCACCTATGTAAGCTTGTGAGCTGCACTTAAAAGCTTAAAAACTGCACCTTAGCACGTGTTGGATCAGCCAAGAGTCACCTTAGGAGAAGCTTGCATCTCAAGCTTCATTAGCTTACACTAGGCTACATTAGTTTACATTACAAGCTTCATTTGCATGTGTCATTTGTCTTGCATTTGGTTGTAATTTTGTGGCTATATATGGCTGCCCAAAACTGAATGTAAGAACTTTTGACAAATTAATGAAAAGCTGAAATTGCTTGTGAGAGATTTCTCTCTTGTTCTTGTGCAAGAACCTCTTGTTTCTTATCAATGGCTTCACTATGCTATTGTGGCGATTCTGCCTAGACTTATTGGAGAGCTTCTCCATGGTGTCTTCCATCTTCATCTCTTACCTTTTTCCATCTTCCATTATTGCACATTCTTCCTTTCAGCCATGGCTGCACGTGAAAGCGGGGACAACTTGTGTTCTTGAAAGATTCTTGGAGAGTGGGTTTCATTGCAAGGTAGATTGGGAAATTCAATGGCTAAAGGGTTCATCCATGCATCAAGTAGGGTCCCATGGCACCTGCATAGGTCTAAGGAAAAGTTGGGGATGGTTAATGCGATCTTGTACAGGGGATCCTCAACAGGTTCGGCTTATGTACAAGTTTAGCCGGTCCCTCAGGTCCATGTTTATCCTACACAGTTAACAAACATAAGTCAATGACCATCTTCACTTTATATGCCACAAATATTTTTTAAATGTAATAAACACACAAAAAATGAAATACCATTTTCAAAATAGGTTGTACAAGATGTGTCGGACAAGCAAGGAAGGTGTTAAGGGCCTGCCCCACTAACTGAACCTCGTCAGTGGGTAGAGGGATGCAAGCATCACCATCTCGAACTTCCTCAACACCTACATTGACCTGATCATTGGCTAGAGTATGTTGTACACGATTGTCGACCCCTCATATAGTCTTCCAATGGCAACCGAGCAGGGAGGATTATCATCAACATACAACCCATGCCTATCAGATGCACCCATGTCTGGGTCCTGCCCCAAGGGATCGACACAGCTTCCCTTGGTGCTGAGACGGGCACCATAAGATTGCACAATAGTCTGCATCTGGGATTGCATGTGGCTGAAGGGCATCATCAATTATTGAGTCACTTTTTCAATGATCGATGCCTCTAGCTCTTCCCTGATATTATGTTTCAGTTGATCCAAGTCTTCAAGGTTCATGGACTTAGACTTGTGAGAGATTGATGAAGTCGATCCAAAGTACTGTTTTATGGTCACACATCCAAGTCTTTAGGGTTCATGGACTTAGACTTGTGAGAGATTGATGAAGTCGATCCAAAGTACTGTTTTATGGTCACACCAGCTCTAGCAGAACAGACACGGCCTGGGTGCTCAGGTCGTCCAATGACAGCAGTCAGAACATCCTAACATCCAATGGCGACAAAGCTACCCTGTGTCGACTGGTCTTCTAGGGTATCCTACAATCAAAATAAATTGTACATGAGTTTCGTAATTTGTTAGGCAAAAATAATTAATGACCAATGAAACCATCCTTTGACTTACAATCCTCTCTGCAATCTCATGTGTCACCTCAGATGTCATGTGTCCTATTTTTTTTTCCGAGCCATCTTCCACTTCACATGTTGTCTTATAGGAGACAAAGGATGCACGATTGTTTTGATGCTCCCAGATTGAGCTGCTTCCTCCAATCATTTCTTTTGTTTTTCCTCCATCAATTTCTGTTCTAATAAATCATAACCCCCGCGAGACAACACGTGAGGGGCAGTGTTTAGCTTCTGGATGGCCTGAGCCTTCTTTCTAACATCCTGTAAGAATCACACAGGTAGTTGTCAACAAAATGTGCTTGCAAATCAAAGTGAATTGTCAAATTCTAGACCAGTGCAAGTCAGCTAACCTCCCATGAAGCGGCTCTATGAGACTCACAAAATTGGTGCCACTTATCTTTGCTAATTCCGTATTTTTCACAGACCGTGTCATCGACCTCACCCTTGCCTTCTACAAGAACCCATTTAGAGGTCAAATCAGACTTACACTGCCTCCATCGCTCTTCTATGGTCTGAAGAATTTTCTTCTTCGTCCATTGGTCGGACAATTTAGGTATATCAAATTCAACCTGCAAAACAAAAAACAAGTTTAATAGTTACAATAACATTTTAATCATATTGGAACAAACAATTACATTGACATTGGACATTTAATTGTAATACCTGAATGTCCTCCCAAATCAACTCCTTCTGAGCTACATGAACTTTCTTCCAGTTACCAATGCTGACATCCACCTTGTCTCGAGCCATGATCCCCAGATACGTCCTCAATTTCTTTTTATGAGGACCTTCAGCCTTCCTAGAGGCAGGATCCATATGAACGACTAGTCTGTCAACACCAATGGGTCTGCTAGCCAAGGACCTCAGCCGTGTTGCTTTCCTAGTCTTATTCATCATAGACGGCGAAGGCGCTGACTTAGTAGAAAGAGGGGAGCTCGGTGGTGTAATGATATTCCTGTTAAAAATGAAATTAAGTCAATTTAAGTGAAAAATAAGGCATGTTACAAAATTTTAAAAGTGGAAACAATTTAATATAAAATAAAGATTACATTAAACGATGTTAATTAATTCTCCTTCATCATGATCATTACGATTTGCATGAACATCGTCAACTTATTCTTCTCTGTTGACGTTAGGCATTTGTGTCAAGTAATGAAGGAGACCATTATCAAGGGTTGAATCATCATCGTCAAGATTAAGACCAATGGTTTTTCCATGTAGTACCACTGATGTAAGGTCTCAGGTGTCCACATGGCGAATTTACGTTGTAATGTTGTAATTACATAATAGTTATGATAATAATTATAATGACTTGTAACCAATCCAGGTTCATGTGACCGTGGTGTCATATGGGGGATGCAATTTGGAACTCGGATAAGCGAGGGGTGTAAATAGAAACCTTGTAAAAACGGAATTGTGCTAAGTATGTTAGCATTTACAAGGAGACCGGGTTCGAGTGTGACAAGGATATCGCTTATGTATTTTGGGGATAAGCGCTATAAAGAAAGGGACCCAGACAACGAAGGAAAGAGTGACCGGGTAGAGATCCCAGATGAACTCGTATCTTTCTTTCCTTTGAGTTATCGAGTAGCGACCTCGAACGAGCTCGTGTATTCTATTCCTTCGTGTTACCGGGTAAGTAATTTCGGATGATCTTGGACGAGGGCAGAACCTTAGACTTGGGGAAGTGCCAAGGAAGAAGCCCGAACGAAGTCGGAAAAGGTTGAATGACCTTGGAAGAGGGCAGAACCATGGATTTGTGGAGTGCAATGAGTATCCGGGTTACTAATGTCGAGTTGCGTAAGGTGGGAACCCGGACAAGGCTGTCTGGGCAGCACTTATTTTATTATTATTAAACCAACCTGGCAGCGTAGTAAGAATATGGAGATCCCGATATTCTTACATAAAATGAGTAATATATATATTTAACTCACCAACCCGGTAGTTGGTGCTTTAACAAGCTTACCTTAAGTGACACGTGTGGACTTCAGTGATGTATGCGACATGCGTTGACTCAGTGGGTATATAAGTAATGTGAGTGTGGGTCATTTTCCCCACTTAACTCATTTTCGCACTGACCCTTCAGCTAAATACTCTCTCTTCCTCCCTCCACTTCCTCCATTAAAAAATGAAGAAAAGCTTCAAGTTAGAGAAGAGAAGGAGATTTTTTAGGACGTTTAAGCTTGGGAAAAGTTGTTCCCTAGTCTCATTAACAACCTTAGAGGTAAGAAACACCTATCTAACTTTAAAATCTAGTTGTTATGGATTTTGAGGTAGGCTATGTTTGACTTTTTGGGGGGTTTTGCATGTCACCGGTGGGTGACTAGTTCTTGTTATCTGGGCACGAATAGAGTTCCTCTACATGCAACGGTTGAGAACCGTTATTAATCTCTTGCACGCATATATGTAGGGTGTGACACTGAGCATAGTGGTGTTTGGAACCGTGAGAATGAAAGAACCAGTGCAGAGCTTCGAACAGGTAAGCTCTCTGTTCTTGGGAGTTCTTCCCCTCGACGGTGTTCCACCATACTCCGAGGGAGCGATGGTTATTGTATGTCCTAATGCATGTATTGAAACGGTATGTTACTGCTTTAATTGAGAACATGCATATGATTTGCACTGTGATAATCTATTGTGATTGTGTGAGAATTCTCTAGCCAGTAGAATTGACAAATATGAACTTCCCTTAGAGCCAAAGTGATGTGGAACAACTCTAAGTGGTCAATTAGTATATACGAAAACCTAAGAGAGAATGCCCATTAAGTTGGATGAACCTCTCTTGGAAGAGCCATATACGTCCACACAGAACCCGATTCCTCCGGTGGTGTCTATCCCAAGTCCTGGGGAAATGATAGAGGTCCAAGACAAGCCAAAGGTCTAGAAGGAGAGCTTGAAGCACTTCCTTTGGTGAGCTTTAAAGGACCAATGACAAGAGCTAGGACTCAAGCACTTGAGGACCACATCCAAGCTAACTTGGACAAGCATGAAGAGACACACCAACTCAAGGACAACAAGGGCTGGATTTTGTATTCTAAAGTTGAATTTAATTCAATAAATTCCAGCATTTGTTAGTGGCAAAATTAGTTGTAATAAAAAGGCTTTAAGTGCATTAGTGTAAAGCTTTGTAAGTGCACTTTTGTGTAAATTGTGTAGCACCTTTGTAAGCTTGTTGGCTGCACCTTAAGGCTTAAAATGCTGCACTTAGAAGCTAAAATACTGCACCTTTAGGCATGTTGGTTCAGCCAAGAAGTCACTTAGGATGAAGCTTGCAATTCGAGTTTCATTAGCTTGCATTTAGGCTTCATTTAGTTTACATTTCAAGCTTCATTTGCCTTGCATTTGAGTGTAATTTTGTGGGCTATATAAGCTGCCCAAAAACTGAATGCAAATACTTTTGATGTCATTTTTACAAATTCTGAAATTTGTGTAGAGAGTTTCTCTCTTGTTCTTGTGCAAGAACCTCTTGTTTCTTATCAATGGCTTCAAGCTATTGTGGCGATTCTTCCTAGGCTTATTGGAAAGCTTTTCTATGGTGCCATCCACCTTCATCCCTTACCTTCTTCCACCTTACATTGCTGAAATTAAAAACTCATAAACAACCAAGACCCCACATGAAAGTGCTGCAGTTTTTGTTCTTGAGAAAAGCTTGAAGTTTGGGTTTCATTGCAAGGTAGATTTGGGAAAACTTAATGGCTGTGGGTGCAGCCATACATCAGGAAATGTGCCATTAAGTTGGATGGTCTTCCTTAGGCAAGGGATGTATGATAGCATATGCCCATTAAGTTGGATGATCGTCTCTTATATGATCCATGTGATTGTATACATGTATTAAGTTGGAGTTTACTGACATTATTATCTCACCCCGATTGGGAATTATATGTGTTTGTAGGTGATGAGTACAGGGAAAAAGGCGGATCCCGAGGCAAGAGGCCCAAGTAGCAAGGCAGTCTGAGGGATCACATACCAGAGGCTGAGCCGGGACAAGTTTTGTGTGGGACTTAGTTTACTTTGGGGCATGCCGGCTATGATATATATATATATTTGCGCATTTCGTATCCCGGCCCCTTGTTATGTAATTCGGCCCTGAGGGGTGTTTATCTTACGTGTATTTGCCATGCGTAATGTACACTATAATATTGTATATTACATTGACGTGTGATGACGTCACTCTTTTGTTGCTTCCAAATTAACTGTCATTAATTTAATTGCTGCGTTTAATGATCGTATTTGAATGTTAACAACCGGATGCATACGGGGTGTTACATTTAATGGTATCAGAGCAGATTGTCCTAGGGAAGCATTATGCATGGTGATTTGTGTGTGATGCACTATTGTTTTCGGGTGTTCTATATGTATATTGCATGTTTGGTCATTAGGTGTGGGCCTGATCAACTCACCCTTTTGTGTGTGACATATGCAGTGTCATGGTAAGAACCCGTAACCATAGCCGGATGGCAGATGCCAACGCACACCCAGACCCGGTGTCAGCTGCCTTAGAACCTATGCAGCAGGAGATGGCAGCGAACCGGCAAGTGAACAAGGCCTTCATGCAGGGCAATGACATTTTGATGGTAGAGTTGAGGTCTCTGCGAAGGGAGAACCGAGCTTCCCCTCCCCCACCTATTGTTGAGGTTGAGGGTAGTTGCCACCTAGGTGGGGGTAGCCATCATCCTGAAGGGCCCAGCCACCTTCGAGGGGATCGGTTTCACCAAGCCGAGGCCGAGGAGGACACGACAACTAGAGGGAAGATGCTTATTGCCTTCCGCAAGCATGACCCTCCGGTTTTCCATGGGGGTTACGATTCCGGTTCTACGGCCAAATGGCTGCAGGCATTAGTGAAAATATTCGCGGTGATGGAATGCCCAGACCATCAGCGACTCCTCTGTGCCACCTACTTGTTGCAAGGCGACGCACACGAGTGGTGGGTCACCACTTCCCAACTGTTAAGGGGCCAGGGTGAGGTCATCACCTGGCCAATCTTTGAAGCCCAATTTCTGAACCGATACTTTCTCGGGGATGCCAAAGAACAAAAGTAGGCCGAGTTCGAGGGCTTTGTTCAAGGACGGATGTTCATGGATGAATACTTGGCCAAGTTTAATGAATTGGCTAAGTATGCACACTTCCAGAGAGCTCTACTCGATTCCGAGGTCCTGTTAGACTTTTGGCAAGCATACCAATTGTCGTTGTAAGTTACAAAATTTATAAAAGTTCATCTCCACAGGGACTTGTGCTACTCAATTAATCCAAATAAAACTTAACAGTTTAATAGTTATGTACAACGAGTATGGTCGAAGTTTTGATGGTTTTACGAAAATAACGAAAGATTATGGAAGCTAATAAAATGATTTTAATTAATTCAAGAAAAGTGTAGGATTTGGATTTCATCATTCATACCCTCAGTATCCAATTAATATTACCATGTATAAATCATTCTCTATTATTATTGATGCACACATTAATTCACCTCGAATCGATCCCTCGCAATCGAGTTCTACGGATATTTACCGGATATCGATCCTTCGCATATGAAGTAAATAACCCAGCATTACAATCATAATCGCGTGCTATTTGCAATCTAAACGTTATGCTCTATCCCTAGCAACGTAACATAAAGAGTAAAATTATTCAGTTCAAATTCTAAGAGTACTTCCCAGTTAAACTTAGAATCCAATTTCATGAAACTAGTGAGCAAGTAGAATCAAGCATTAAGAATGGAATAAAATTACCAATAATAAATAGAAAAGACTTATGCATAAATAAATATTAAAAGAGATACTTAAAGGTAAGAAGATTACATCCAATCCTTAAGAGCAACTAACCAAGCATGGAGAGAACCTCCTTAAGAGAAGAATTGATGAAGGGCCCCATCATCGCTTCTTTCCAGCAGAGTCTCCGCACTAAATCTCACTTCTCTCACTTTCCTAACCTACCTAATACTAATATTTAAAGAGCCTAAGGCTTGAGAACAAGCCAAGAAGCAAGGGAGGAGGAGAAAATGGAATGTAAGAAGTGTAAGGGATGGATTTTTCCTTGGGGGGTGCATGGCTATTTATAGAGGGCTGGCTGCTCGAGTTCACTCGCCCAAGCGAGTGTTTTTGCCTTTGTTTGCTCACTTGGGCGAGCTTAAAACCCACTTGGAGGCCCACTTGCAGAAGCCACTCGCCCAAGCGAGTGTTCTGTGCATGTTTCACTCGCTTGGGCGAGTTAAACGTACCATCTAGAAGAAGCTTTTGGGCCTTGATGGATTTTAGGCCTGTTTTGCTTGGTGTACCTCCCATGTTTACTTTATGATCCATTTTTGCTTGCTTTATGTGTTCGGAAGCTTCAGAATTTCTCAAACCTATCAAAATGCAACATATGATTGGATTAATCTTCTGAAATATAAAAACTACATTTATACAAGTAATAAATATAATTTAACTAGGTTTAGGGCAAGTTTATAAGCAAAGTTATTGAAATCAAAAGATAAGTGCCTGTATTTGAAATATGAATTTAACTGAATTAGGGCACTTATCACTCCCCCTAACCTAGAATCTTGCTTGTCCTCAAGCAAAGTAAATACACTAGGAGTATAAAAGATACTTTTAATTATAAATATGAACATGCTTTGCAAAGAATCAACTTTTCAAGAATGATCAGAACACATTTTCAAATAGTCAATCTTGAGAATTGAAAACACAGAAGATGAAATTCACAAAGCCAAATGAGATTAAGATTAATTCACATTTCATTTCTAAAGAACATCAGAGGAAACATGTGATTGATTCAAATAGAGGAAAACCTCTCGAAGGTGTTTAATTCTCACAGGTGAGTGTTTGTTCTCAATTCCAACACTGATACCTTATAGATTAATTTTTGCAGTTTATTTCCCATCAAATCAAAATACATACTTATCATGGATCATTAGGGCTTTTAGGGTTGGGCCTGGCTTTGAAAGAAATCTTGGTTTTTCTGGATATTCAAAAAGACCTCGAGAATAGGAGAGCAACTAAAGATAAAACAATTAGATTATCACTTCCTATTTCTTCCAAGATATCCATGTTTATCAATTTTCTATCTCATTTCACCCAAATACTTTGTATAATACTTTAAAACACAAGGAATTTGTTTCCTTTTTCTTTTTCTTTTTTTTTCTTTCTTTTCTTTTACTTATCACATGAATAGCATATAGCCACATTTAAATTCTTTTTCATAGCATGAACTACCCAAAAGAAGTTTCCATCACAAAGGATCGGCACAGAAACCTAACCAACCTCCTAGGTGTGCCTCTTGTGGAAAGACTCATTGGGGAAGGTGCTCCACGGGCTAGTTGATATGTTTCAAATGTGACGAACTGGGCCACTACACCAAGGATTGCCCGCAGGTAGACATCCGGGCAGGAGCTGCTCCAGTGATCTCAGTGGCACCCCCACAGGCTGCGTTTACACCATGAATGCTAGAGAGGCGGCCCGAGCTCCTGATCTAATCCGAGGTACAATTTTGAAAAGTGATTATGATGTAAAAGTCTTATTCAACTACGGATCTACCCACTCCTTCATTAAGGATAGCACTGCCTTAGGACTGAACTTACCAATGTTTAGGCTTTTCCCTCCTATGGAGATTACCACCGCTTCTAAGGAGTAATGCCGGGTTGATATGTGCTACCGAGATGTGTAGTTTTCATATGAAGGCAAGGTGTACAATGTTGACCTGTATTGTCTTGCGATGCTGACCCTCGAAATTATTCTCGGGATGGATTGGTTGACCAAATACGGCATCATGTTAGATTGTTGCAATAAAAAGGTCTTAGTGCCTTTGGATGGAGTAAGGTCGGGTTCCACTTCATTTTGTACAACCTTGCAAGTTCGCAAGGAAGTGAAGACCGGATGCCCGGGTTATCTATTGTTGAGTGCAGCAGAGGATAAGCCTGGGGAAGATCTGTCATGGATCCCGGTCGTAAATTAGTTCGTTGATGTTTTCCCAGAAGAAATTACGCAACTTTCACCAGATAGGGGAATTGATTTCTCCATTGACTTGATTCCTGGTGTGGGGCCGATCTCCATAGCTCCTTATCGTATGGCTCCTCTGGAATTAAAAGAACTGAAGGCACAGCTCAAGGACTTGTTGTCCAAGGGGTTCATAAGGTCGAGCATGTCGCCATCGGGAGCATCGATCATCTTTGTGAAAAAAAAGGATGGAAGTATGTAGTTATGCGTGGACTATCAGCAGTTGAATAAGGTCACCATAAAGAATAAGTACCCCTTACCTCAGATTGACAATCTGTTGGATTAGCTGCAGGGAGCCCGGGTGTTCTCGAAGATCAACCTACGATCCGGGTACCACCAGATCCGGATTAAGTCCGAGGACATACCCAAGACCGCATTCTGGTCTCGATATGGGCACTACGAGTATCTGGTTATCCCTTTTGGTCTTACAAATGCCCTGGCCGTGTTCATGGACTATATGAACCAAGTTTTTAGACCTTATTTGGATTTATTTGTGGTAGTGTTCATTGACAATATACTCGTCTACTCCAAGAGCGAGGAGGAACATGCCGAGCACTTCCAGAATGTCCTTCGGATGTTGAGAAATGACCAGTTGTACACCAAACTTTCGAAGTGCAAATTTTGGCTATCAGAGGTGAAATTCCTTGGCCATGTAATCTTGGCAGCCGGAGTAGCAGTAGAACCCGATAAAATAGAGGTCGTGATGTGTTGGGAAAGGCCGAAGAGTGTAGCCGAGATCCGAAGTTTCCTTGGACTGGCCGGGTACTATCAAAGATTCATTCAGGGATTCTCGCAATTGGTGTTGGCTTTGAATTGCCTTACCTGGAAGGGTACTCCTTTTGTTTGGACCAATGAATGCGAGAAACACTTCCACCTTTTGAAGGAAAAGTTGACCACCGCCCCGGGGTTGACCCTCCCTAACCCGGAGGGAAGCTTTGAAGTGTATTATGATGCTTCGGGGCAAGGGCTAGGATGTGTACTGATGCAAGAGAAAAGAATGGTTGCCTACGCATCCTGGTAATTGAAACCACATGAGGAAAACTACCCGACGCATGATTTGGAGTTGGCCGCGGTGGTCTTTGCTCTGAAAATATGGAGGCACTACGTGTATGGTGCCAAACCATAAGAGCCTCAAATACTTATTTGATTAGAAGTAACTAAACATGAGGCAAAGACGATGGATGGAGTTCCTCAAGGACTATGACTTCAATTTAAAATACCATCCTGAAAAAGCCAATGTGGTGGCGGACGCCCTAAGCAGGAAGCATATGAGCACGGCTTGCTTGATAATGGCGGAATGCAAGCTGATAGATGATTTCCAGGATATGCACATGACCGTAATCAAGGGTGATCTGGGTTTTGAGTTAAAGGCAATCTGAGTTAATAACGAGCTAATCTGGAAGATCCGAAAGGCTTAGGAATGCGATGAGGAGGTGAAATCCCTACTCGGACAAAAGGACATATCCTGGGGAACCCATGACTTGATAGCATTCAAAAGGAGAGTGGTGGTGCCTAAGGGCGAGTTAGTGGATAAATTTTTGTCTGATGCTCACAAAGGCCGGTTTAGCATTCATCCTGGTGCTACCAAAATGTACAAGGATCTAAAAGAGAACTT
The DNA here is from genome assembly GCA_013407115.1 of Glycine latifolia. Classification (NCBI taxonomy): domain Eukaryota; kingdom Viridiplantae; phylum Streptophyta; class Magnoliopsida; order Fabales; family Fabaceae; genus Glycine; species Glycine latifolia. The sequence goes on from QARZ01041095.1 coordinate 71,328, forward strand.
TTGGTGGCCGGGAATGAAAAGAGATATAGCAGAGCATGTAGCCAAGTGTCTAGTATGTCAAAAGGTAAAGATTGAGCATCAGAGACCGTCAGGCCTACTATAACCTTTGCAGATTCCAGAATGGAAATGGGATAGCATCTCGATGGACTTCGTGACCGGGTTACCGAGAACGCAACCCAGATGTGATTCCATCTGGGTGATCGTAGATAGATTGACCAAGTTGGCCCATTTCTTATCGGTACGAACTCACTATACCACGGAAAGATTAGCCCAACTTTACATTAAAGAGATAGTCGGGCTACATGGAGTCCCGGAAAGCATTGTCAGTGACTGAGATCCCAAGTTCTCCTCCAGATTCTGGGGTGCACTTCAGGAGGCTTTTGGAATCCAATTAAGACTCAGCACAGCCTACCACCCACAGATCGACGGTCAGAACGAGAGAACCATCCAGACTCTGGAAGACATGATGAGAGCATGCACTCTAGAGTAGGGAACTAACTGGGATAAGTACCTTGCACTGGTGGAGTTCTCATACAATAATAGTTTCCATTCTAGTTTGGGCATGGCACCCTACGAAGCCTTGTACGGTCGAAGGTGCCGGACTCCTACGTCCTGGACTAAAGTCAGGGAGGGTCAACTCCTTGGACTCGAGATGGTACGGGACACCTTCGAGAAAATCCACATGATCCAGGATAAAATGTTGCGAGCTCAAAGTTGATAGAAGAGCTATTATGATAGCAAGCATCACCCACTACAGTTTGATGAGGGTGATCATGTGTTCCTAAGACTATCTCCAGTCACCGGGGTTGGAAGGGCTTTGGGAGTAAGGAAACTCAGCCCCAGATACATAGGTCCTTACCAAATTCTTCAAAGAGTAGGACCAGTGGCGGTTAGCCTTGCCTTCCCAACAGTCCGGGTTGCACGATGTATTTCACGTATCTCAACTAAGGAAGTATGTGCCAGACCCGTCGCTTGGGGTGGAGTCAGACACTGTACAAATCGAAGAGAATCTAACGTGAATCTAACATGGTGGAGCCAGGATAAGACTATCCTCATCATCACGGTAAAATGGAAAGGAAGAACACCCGACGAGGCAACTTGGGAGTGGGAACAGGAACTCGTGCGATTGTACCCCGGGTTACTTGACAGGTAAGACTCTTCGAATTTTGAGGACAAAATTTTTTGAAAGGTGGGGTGAATGTAAGGTCTCAGGTGTCCACGTGGCATTTTTACGTTGTAATGTTGTAATTGCATAATAGTTATGATAATAATTATAATGACTTGTGACCAATCCGGGTTCGTGTGACTGTGGTGTCATATGGGGGGTGCAATTTGCAACTCAGATAAGGGAGGGGTGTAAATAGAAACCTTGTAAAAACAGAATCGTGCTAAGTATGCTAGCATTTACCAGGAGACCGGGTTCGAGTGTGACCGAGATATCGCTTATGTATTTTGGGGATAAGCGTTGTAAAGAAAGAGACCCGGACAAGGAAGGAAAGAGTGATCGGGTAGAGATCTCGGATGAACTCATATCTTTCTTTCCTTCGAGCTACCGAGTAGCGACCTCGGACGAGCTCGTGTATTCTATTCCTTCGTGTTACTGGGTAAGTAATTTTGGATGATCTCGGACGAGGGTGGAACCTTGGACTTGGGGAAGTGCCAAGGTAGAAACCCGAACGAAGTCGAACAAGGTTGGATGACCTCGGAAGAGGGTGGAACCATGGATTTATGGAGTGCACAAGGGTATCCGGGTTACTAATGCCGAGTTGCACAAGGTGGCAACCCGAACAAGGCTGTCTAGGTGGGGCATATTTCATTATTATTAAACCAACCTGGCAGGGTAGTAAGAATATGGAGATCCCAACATTCTTACATAAAATGAGTAATATGTATATTTAACTCACCAACCCGGTAGTTGGTGCTTTCAGAAGCTTACCTTAACTGACACGTGTGGACTTCAGTGACGTATGCGATGTGCATTGACTCAGTGGGTATATAAGTAATGCGAGTGTGGGTCATTTTCCCCACTTAACTCATTTTCGCACTTACCCTTCACCTAAATACTCTCTCTTCCTCCTTCCGCTTCCTCCATTAATGAACGAAGGAAAGCTTCAAGTTAGAGAAGAGAAGGAGATTTTTTAGGACATTTAAGCTTGGGAAAAGCTATTCCCTAGTCTCGTTAACAACCTTAGAGGTAAGAAACATCTATCTAACTTTAAAATCTAACTGTTATGGATTTTGAGTTAGGTTATGTTTGACCTTTTGGGGGATTCTGCATGTCACCGGTGGGTGACTAGTTCTTGTTATCTGGGCACGAATAGAGTTCCTCTACATACATTGGTTGAGAATCGCTATTAATCTCTTGCATGCATATATGTAGGGTGTGACACTGAGGATAGTGGTGTTCGGAACCACGAGAACGAAAGAACCAGTGCAGAGCTTCGAACAGGTAAGCTCTATGTTCTTAGGAGTTCTTCCCCTCGATGGCGTTCCACCATACTCCGAGGGAGCGATGGTTATTGTATGTCCTAATGCATGTATTGAAACGGTGTGTTACTGCTTTGATTGAGAACATGTATATGATTTGCACTGTGATAATCTGTTGTGGTTGTGTGAGAATTCTCTAGCCAGTAGAATAGACAAATATGGGCTTCCCTTAGAGCCAAAGTGATGTGGAACAACTCTAAGTGGTCAATTAGTATATTCGAAAACCCTAAGAGAGAATGCCCATTAGGTTGGATGAATCTCTCTTGGAATAGGCATATATGTGCACGCAGAACCCGGTTCCTCCGGTGGTGTCTGCTTTAAGTCCTAGGGAAATGTGCCATTAAGTTGGATGGTCTTCCTCAAGCAAGGGATGTACGAGAGCATGTGCCCATTAAGTTGGATGATCTTCTCTTGTATGATTCGTGTGATTGTATACATGTATTATGTTTCTAAAAGCCGGGATGGCTAATTGGTGTAATGCCTATTTTAATACTATGTATCGTGGAAGTGAACCCGGGGAAGGAGAGGCCTTCCAGAACCCAGAGTTTACTGAGATTATTATCTCACCCCGGTTGGGGATTATATGTGTTTGCAGGTGATGAGCACAGGGAAGAAGGTGGATCTCGGGGCAAGAGGCCCAAGTAGCAAGGCAGTCCGAGGGATCCCGGACCAGAGGCCGAGCCGGGACAAGTTCCACGTGGGACTTAGTTTACTTTGGGGCATGCCGGCTATGATATATATATATATTTGCATGTTTCGTATCCCGGCCCCTTGTTATGTAATTCGTCCCTGAGGGGTGTTTATCTTACATGTATTCGCCATGCATAATGTACACTATAGTATTGCATATTACATTGACGTGTGATGACGTCACTCTTTTGTTGTTTTCAAATTAATTGCCATTAATTTAATTGTTGCGTTTAATGATCATAATTTGAATGTTAACAACCGGATGCTGATGAGGTGTTACAACTGACCACCTTTCACCACAAGGATCTTGAACATAAAACACCTGTTTAGCTTGTTCTGCCATGATGGAAGGTTCATTTTGATAAGCGTGCTTCTTAAGATCTACCAAAGTAAATCCTGAATCGCCTCTTCGTACACCGCTATTGCTATCAACCCACTTACACTTGAAAACACACACAATGAATTTAACATAATTAAGTTCTCAGATGTCATCGATGACTCCAAAGTAAGGCATGGGCGCCAAACAGGGATTGTGGTCATGCACAGTAGCGATGTGCTAGGATTCAACCCTAAGACTAACCCTACTATTTTGCATTGTGCTCTTTTCATCTTGTTCTTTGGTGTAGAATGACTACTTGTTGATATCGTATCCCTGCCAACTTCTAACATTTCTTTTAGGCCCATCTACTAACTTCCTCATTGTTTCAGAGGAAGACTTATCACTAAATATTGTATCTTTAAACCAACTCTGGAAAGTCTTGTTATGCTCTTTCAATAACCTATTCTTTGTCAATTTTGGATTATTTTCCTTGACTAAGGCTTCATGTTGAACTATGTATGACAACACTTCATTACTATTGTTGAGCACATACAAATCAGCTTGTTATAATTGCATCCTCTTCTTCCAATTCATCTAACTTTATAGGGTCCACGACTTTGCTACAAATGGCTTTAAAAAAAACTAGACATGGCAATCATAAGACTTTAAGACAACTAGTTTCAGATCTTTCACCTGCACAAGGCTCTTAATATTTGAAGAGTATCCCTGTGGCACTTTGACACGGCGCAGACACTGACAGAAACTTCTCTTCTCTTTTCTTAACAAAGTGTGACATGCTGGAGGCAATTCTTACCATCAGACCTTGGATGTAACTGCTCATGTATACCCATCTCAGCAAGATCTTGACGAGTATTCAAACCATCCTTTTTCTTGCCTTGAATGTTAAGAAGCATGCTGATGACACTGTCACACACATTTTTCTCCACATGCATAACATCAATACAATGTCTAACATCTAGATCAGACCAGTATGGAAGATCAAACAATATTGACCTTTTCTTCCATATGCAAGTTTTACTTTTCACCTTCTTTGGGTCTTTCCAAATGTTGTATTGATGTCCTCAACCCGCTAAACTACCTGTTCACCAGTTAACGGTATCGGCAGACTTTCATTCTCTTGACTTCCATTAAATGCTTTTTCAATCACCGGTAAGGGTGATAAGGTTGATAAGGTTTCAGAAAGAGTCGATGGCGAGTGTAAACTATTTTTCTTCCATATTTAAGTTATACGTGGCTCGTCTCTTGTTCACAAATAGGGCATGCACAATGGCCCTTAACACTGTATCCACTCAAATTTCCATACACTAGAAAAGCATTAATGGTAAAAATAGCATTGCACGCAACTTGAAAGTCTCATTTCGATACCCATGAAACACAGCGACCCCTTTGTCCCCCAAGCTTCTCAAGTGTTCAATCAAGGGACTGAGATAAACATCAATGTCATTTCCTGACTGTCTTGGGCCCAATATCATCATAGACAACATCATGTATTTTCGCTTCATGCACAACCAAGGAGGCAAGTTGTAAATGACTAATAAAACAGGCCACAAACTGTGCTGATGTAACACCTTGTATTCATCCGGTTGTTAACATTCAAAAATGATCATTAAGGGCAGCAATTAAATTAACCACAGTTAATTTGGAAGTAATAAAAGAGTGACGTCATCTCCTGTCAATACTATATACAATAATATTTGTAAATTATGCATGGCGAATACATGTAAAATAAACACCCCTCAGAGCCGGCTTACATAACAAGGGGTCAGGATACATCACAAGGGGACCAGATTACAAAACAAAAATATATACATGTATAATACATAGCCGGCATACCCCAAAATAAACTAAGTTCCACGCGGAACTTGTCCTGGCTCGGCCTCTGATCCGGGATCTCTTGGACTGCCTTACTACTCGGGCCTCTTGCCCCGGGATCCGTCTTCTTCCTTGTGCTCATCACCTGTAAACACATATAATCCCTAATCGGGGTGAGATAATAATCTCAGTAAACTCCGGGTTCTGGAAGGCCTCTCCTTTCCCGGGTTCACTTCCACGATACATAATATTAAAACAGGCATTACAGAAATTAGCCATCCCGGCTTTCAGAAACATAATACATGTATACAATCACACAGATCATACAAGAGAAGATCATCCAACTTAATAGGCACATGCTCTCGTACATCCCTTGCCTAAGGAAGACCATCCAACTTAATGGGCACATTCCCCCAGGACTTCGGGCAGACACCACCAGAGGAACCGGGTTCTGCGTGGACGTATATGGCTCTTCCAAGAGAGGTTCATCCAACTTAATGGGCATTCTCTCTTAAGGTTTTCGTATATGCTAATTGACCACTTAGAGTTGTTCCACATCACTTTAGCTCTAAGGGAAGTCCATATTTGTCCATTCTATTGGCCAGAGAATTCTCACACAATCACAACAGATTATCACAGTGCAAATCATATACATGTTCTCAATCAAAGCAGTAACACACCGTTTCAATGCATGCATTAGGACATACAATAACCATAGCTCCCTCAGAGTATGGTGGAACGCCGTCGAGGGGAAGAACTCCCAAGAACAAAGAGCTTACCTGTTCGAAGCTCTACACTGGTTCTTTCGTTCTCGCGATTCCGAGCACCACTATCCTCAGTGTCACACCCTAGATATATGCATGCAAAAGATTAATAGAGGTTCTCAACCGTTGCATGTAAAGGAACTCTATTCGTGCCCAGATTACAAGAACTAGTCACCCACCGGTGACATGCAGAACCCCCCAAAAGGTCAAACATAACCTAACTCAAAATCCATAATAGCTAGATTTTAAAATTAGATAGGTGTTTCTTACCTCTAAGGTTGTTAACGAGACTAGGGAACAACGTCCTAAAATAATCGCCTTCTCTTCTCTAACTTGAAGCTTTCCTTTGTTCGTTAATGGAGGAAGCGGAAGGAGGAAGAGAGAGTATTTAGGTGAAGGGTCAGTGCGAAAATGAGTTAAGTGGGAAAATGACCCACACTCACGTTACTTATATACCCACTGAGTCAACGCACATCGCATACGTCACTGAAGTCCACACATGTCACTTAAATAACTTGTTAGTCAATGTGGATCACGTGCACGGTATCAAGTAAGTGCTAGGCATCTTTAATCGATTACACTCTTGTGTAATCTCTTGAATAACATTGGCCCGCCCTAGGCACTTTATAAGCTCCGAGGTCCATTCTCATCCGACCTTGTCTGCCTTCATTCGGCCTCCTACCTTGGCACTTCCCATGTCCAAGGTTCCGCCCTCGTCTGAGATTACTTACCCTGTAACTCGAAGGGAAAGAATACTCAAGGTAGTCTGAGGTCGCTACTCAGTAGCTCGAAGGAAAAAAAAATACACGAGCCCATCCGGGATTGCTACCTGGTCACTTTTTCCTTCCTTGTCCAGGTTCTTTTCTTACAGTGCTTATTCACAGAACACAAAAGCGATATCCCGGTCACACTTCGAACCCGATCTCCTTGTAAATGCTAACATACTTAGCACGATCCCGCCTCTACAAGGTTTCTATTTACACCCCTCCCTTATCCGAGTTCCAAATTGCACCCCCCGTATGACACCACGGTCACATGAACCCAGATTGGTCACAAGTCATATAATTATTATCATAACTATTATGTAATTGCAACAATACAATGTTAAAATGCCACGTGGACACCTAAGACCTTACAACTGAGTACTTAAACTGCCATAGGGATTCATTCCATCACTGGCAAGTGCAAGCCTAAGATTTCTTGCCTCTTCACTGAATTCCAGATACAAACAATTAATCTTCTTCCACTGGGAGGAATCAGCCGGATGGCGGAGCATTCCATCACACTTTCTCCCATCTGCATGTCATGTAAGGTCTTTTGCGTCATCTCTGTTAGAAAAAAGATGCTTAAACCTTGGAATGATCGGAAGATACCACAACACCTTCGCTAGGGAGGCTTTTCTTTATGCTTTCATCACTGCTACAGTTGTCATCATCCTTCACTTTGTACCTGATAGATAGGGCCTTGAAGCCCGAAGGCATGTGAGAAGAAAACAAAAAAAATTTCAAGCAGAAACACACATACCACACAAGAATCATTCTTTAAGAAATAGATGTTACCTTGTTTATATTCGAAACTTGATGATCAAGGATAGGCTTGAAGATACAAGCCCTTTAATGTTGATCCACACCACTTGTCAAGACTCAAGAATACTTCTTGAAGGCCACCAACAAACACCAAAGGAGGCAAGCTAGGCGCACCAATGGAGAGGAAGAAGGTTAGGTTTTAAAGTGTTTTTACTTATCTAAGAGACTCACCAATAGATGATATTGGTGGCTGAATTTTCAGTCAGCACTCACACAAAGGGGCACGTGAAAAGGGAGGAAGATAGATAGGTTTTTTTCTCAAAAACTCTTAGAGAACTATGATCACAAGAACACAATTTATAGAAGAGTTTGAGTCAGATTTTTTAACCAAAAAAATCTGATTATGAAGCATCCCACACGTGAAGAAAAGATAGAGTTGTTGTATTTCAAAAATTGCCAACAACCTCCTATCATATCCTCCTAAGACCAAGTCAATTACTTGGGAATTATTATGCCAAATAATAATTAAATATCAGCTGTATGTAAGCCCCATAATCAGCCCTCAAACTTATTCCTAAAATCTAGGACATGATCATGATAAGATGCTAGTTGAATTCAAATTCAAATCTAGCTATTATCTTCTCCTTTTGATATGAAACTAACTACTATAGTTAATTCATATTTAAATTCAAATATTTAAATTCAAAATTTAGATTATCAAATTTAAATATTAGATAATTAATTTTAACTATTTAAATTAATTAATAATGTCTTGGACTATCCAAGCCCATTAACTCCATTCATGTGCCCCTTTCTCTTTAAGATAGGTATCCAAACTCTTTCTTGGGCCAACAATCATTATTAGGCCCAAAACCTTTAATGCTATAATGTCATGACAATAAAGTGTTAGTGTGTGACCCATTGGCCCAACATAGCTACTGACATAAATGAGTTTGGGCCCAACAAGACCACTACCAAATTAATGACAACACAGAGCACTAGCAATGCTTTGTTGCCCCAGAACTAGTTAGGTAAATGACAAGATCATCCTATTAAACCTATTTGGTTTCCGTATGTATTTCCTTTCATCTCGGTTACCTTCCCATAAAACCTAGGGTAAGGAAACGTATCAGCCCTTACGGTCTAGGGTAAGCTTTAATACAAAATAGGGAGTATCTAATTTTACTGACTCTAAAGGAAAATCATCTCATGATTTCTTTTACTATGCATAGATTCCCAAGTCCCATAAATGTCATCCCGATTTCTCTGGTTTACAGATAACCTAATCTCTCACATAGATTTGACGAATTCCTTCATCTAGTCACCCTAGACTCATGTTCTTTTAGGACATGCCCAAAAGTATACCTATGTGTCTCCATGTTTCAGGCAGACGAGGTATACAATCAAAGCATGTCTTCTAGAACACAATCTAGGTGAAAACTTCTGGTCTAAGGAAAGACACACCCAAATAATAAGAGACTACTCTAATGATACTATCTGTGAGATTTCCTCATAGAGTCTCTTTGTGGGTCTGTTCAGTGCGAGCTATACCTTTATAGGTCCACCCACGACTTTAGCTAAGACATCTCCATGTCTGTAGCTCATGAGGTCTTTACCTTGTATCTGCATACAAGTAGTTAAGCCATGCTAGTCTTACCCGAAATCACTGATCCCCATTCTCAGTGTCTCTAGACTAGGAACTTAAAATTTAGGAGTAGACATCTGGTATCCTTGAATCCTCATGATCGTGATCCCATCACTGATACTCAATAGATACCTATTCTATTCCAAGGGTTTTATCCAGTTACTCATATATTAATAATGATATCGAGACAGAATATGAAACAAGATAAAGAGCGCTTATAATTTATTCATGACAATATGAAAAGTACATGTACGTCCTAATCTAATGAAAAGATTGTCTCTTGGACATCCATATACTAACAGTACCTTGATACCTCACTCCTGGGGCATTTATGCATTTCTTCAAATTCATTTTTGTACAATATGTAATCATTAGGGAAGGCATGTATTTTCTGATACTCCATACCATCAGACACAGTATCTTCTTTGCCTGATAGTAACTTCTTGGCAACGTGTTTTCATCTGGAAGCATCTGCTAAACTACCTGAAGCAGTGAACTAAAGCTTTTGTCACTCCACCCATATCTAGCCTTGACATTAACCAGACTTGACACTGCTAACAACACCATCAAAGACTTATTGCACCCCGGATACAACGGCTTCTTTGAATCACTTTCCAATGTATCATACATAGGGGCATGTGCTTGCTGGAAAGACTCTTGTCCGAGATCACGAATCATATCCTATAATCGGTCTCCGATGTCTACATCAAGTGGTTCATTTTGTGACCCCTCTGGATGTCTATCAATTCACCATGTTATATCCATGTCGTATAATTATTCTTAATCCCATCACACAGAAGATGCTCTCTTATGTCGTCTATTACTTGGCGTTTCCCATTCAAACAATTTATATACAAGGATAGAAATATCTCCCATCCTCCTCCGATCGACCTCTTTCAGAGGCAAATTCCAAAAACTTTTCAGTGTCTTCCTCATACTTGACAGTCGTGTGACTTGCATTCATCCAACTTCTATCCATTTAATTAATAACTCTGTGATACTCACAAAGTTATTCCATGCATAAAAACCTCACTTTTTTCATTAAAGGTGTGGCCCTATCCCATTTAGGAAGAGTCATTTTTTTAGTACATTCATACGTAAGTGTTAAGTCTCTTATCTTAAATTTGATGAAATTTCAACAGCATTTCACATTGGTCTCCAAGTACACGACATGAAAGCGGTGACATCAATTCTACCACAGTCAAGTATGCACCCGGAGAACAAAGTGAAATAATTGTATCAAAATTTCATCAAATTTAAAAAATGAAACTCAACCTATACATATGAACCTACTCTAAAAAAATGACTATTCCCAAACTATCCAAACGAGCAATTCAAGAATCAATACAATGATTAATCCAAACTGTCCGGAAGAATCATTGTACTGAATCATGAACGGGAAACTAAGGTTCACTCATAGTGAACATCAATTGTATATATAAAACACTAGTCATTAATCACATAAAACAAGTTACAAAACCACACATATACATATAGAATCTCAAAAAAATACTAAACACATTCGTAAGTACCTGTGATGATGGTCAATGACAATCTGCAACAACGAATCTAGTGATGACGTTGCAAAGAACAAAAGGACAACTGCCTACAAATGATGTTGAACATTGAACGTGTCATATTCAAAGACGACACACACAATTTTGCTCCGATTATCAAAGACATTTACCTGTGAAGATGCTTGCTAACAACAACAATGAATGTCGTGATGAGGATGGAAAAATGAAAAGGAAAAGTGCCTACAAATTACAATTACAACTAGTGATTAGTCAGAATAAAAAATTAAATATAAAATGTGTCTCTCTCCAAATCCAATTACACTCAAACCATTCCAACCCAACAACATAGAATTCACATGATTGGCCTAAAGCAAGCTATTCATTAGTAGTAGAATGTGGGAATATGAAAGGAAGTGTTGCCAACATATATGAATACAAAATATGAATATACGATATGATGAAACTGAATCATTTGTAACTAAAGGTGGCTATTGATTGTTTGGAGAATGTGCGTCGCCTTCTATGCATTTCAATGGTTCTATACGTTATAATGGTGACCATGAGTGTGCTTGTGAAAGTTACAAGACCAATTTAATTATTAGGATTAGAATATATCCAAGGAGGTTATGCACAATCTTAGCCGTTGGATTAAACACAAAATCAACTCCATTCTTTTTATTTTATTCTCAAATTTAAAAATTTTCACCTTCTTTTGCTTATGCATTCCCACATTCATGTTGTAACCAAACAATAGTAGTACCTCATGGCCTCGTTCATCTAAAACAAAATAGGGGAATAAGAATATTCCAAGTTTGAACTTTAATGAACTCATATAGATCTTTAATGAATAGGCTTTGGAGATTTTGATCATGGAGACACCTTCAGAAGCCATTTGGAAGATTTGATCTTTTTTAGGATCCTTTAATCCGTTTATCACATTGTAAACAAGCAGGATGATTAGCTTTAATGTACTGTTTTGTAGCCTACAATGGAACTGTGCTAGTGATAAGTGCCCTAATTTAGTTAAAATCATGTTTTAAATAAAGGCACTTATCCTTTGATTTCATAAGCTTTTATCATAAATTTACCCTAAACCTAGTTAAATAGCTCCTATTGCTTGTATACATGTCATTTGTCATATTTCGGAAGATTAATCCAACATGTTTTGTATTTTGATAGATTCTGAGGATTTCCGGGGCTTCTGAAAACAAAAAGCAAGCAAATAGGGATCATAAAGCAAACCTGGGAGGTTCATCAAGCAAAACAGGCCCAAGGCCCAAAAAGAATTCTCCAAAAGGTGCATTTAACTCGCCCAGGCGAGTGAAATAGGCATAATCTGCTCGTCTGGGCGAGTGAACTTCAGCAAGTGGCCTCCAAGTGGGCCAAGTGGATCAACAAGTTGGGCCTTAACTCGCCTGGGCGACTGGAACACACATAAAATGGTCGCTTAGGTGACCAAACTCGACCAAGCCAGCCTCTATAAATACCCAAGCACCCCCAAGGCCAAAACACATTCCTCTCAACCTCCATTCTTCTCTTCCTTGCTTCTTCTAAGCTTTTTCTTTAGTTTAGGCTCTTAAATATTAGTATTAGGTAGTTAGGAAAGTGAGAGAAGTGAGATTTAATGTGGAGACTTTGCCGGAAAGAAGTGGTGATGGGGCCCTTTATCAATTCTTCTCTTAAGGAGGTTCTCTCTATGATTGGTTAGTTTCTCTTAAGGATTGGATGTAATCTTCTACTTTTAAGTATCTCTTTTAATATTTATTTATGCATAAGTCTTTTCTATTTATTATTGGTAATTTTATTCCGTTCTTAATGCTTGATTCTACTTGATCACTAGTTTCATGAAATTGGATTCTAAGTTTAACTGGGAAGTACTCTTAGAATTTGAACTGAATAATTTTACTCTTTACGTTACGTTGCTAGGGATAGAGCATAACGTTTAGATTGCAAATAGCACGCGATTATGATTGTAATGTTGGATTATTTACTTCGTATGCGAGGGATCGATATTCGGTAAATATCCTTAGAACTCGATTGCGAGGAATCGATTCGAGGTTAATTAATGTGTGCATCAATAATAATAGAAAATGATTTATACATGGTAATATTAATTGGATACTAAGGGTATGAATGATGAAATCCAAATCCTACGCTTTTATTAAATTAATTAGTTTCCATACTTTTTAGTTTTCCGTAAAACCATCAAAACTTCGACCATACTCATTGTACATAACTATTAAACTGTTGAATTCTATTTGGATTAACTGAGTAGCACAAGTCCCTGTGAAGATGAACTTTTATAAATTTTGTAACTTACAACGACAATTGGTACGCTTGCCAATAGTCTAACAGCTAGCTATGCTTGCTTTAGGCCAACCAAGAGGACTAAAAACGCCTTTACTAACTATGTTAGGACTTTGCTGAAGCGCAAACAAGAATCAACACTTTGAGTTAAGGGAGCATTTTGGTCAATGATATGCTTCTAGCATATAGTAGTTTTTAGGCTTAATTAATTAATAAATTGTTTAAGAATTAGTAAATTAGTTTAGGAATTAGTGAATTACTACTTAAATTGCATATTTATCAAGTTTCTTAGTTATTTTATCATTTAGGAACCAACAAGAGAGGAAAAGAAGCTACAAAAGAACAAGCCAATGCTCTCGAAGCTCCCACGCGAGTCGCGCCAACACTCACGCGATCAGCGTCACCAGAGTAGCCCATTCAACTCGACCATCTCACGCGATTAGAGTGGGACTTCACGCGAATCGCGTGAGAAGCTCGCTGTTTCCCAAATTAAAAAGATTTAATTTGATTCAGGGGAGGGAATAGTGCTGGGTTACTGGAATTAGACCTAGGATGTTTTGGGGCATAAAAGGAAGCCTCTGGGTCACAAAGAAGCAGCTTTTGGACTGGAGTTCTAGAGAGATTGCTAAGGAAGAAGCCATTGAAGCACATTGGGAGAAGATTGGAAGTCTGCAGAATAACACCCTATGTAATCCTTTCTTTTCTTCTGGTATGTTAGTCATGAAAGTATTGTTAACTCTGAGTATGCTTGGCTAATTTCTATATTGTGGTTGAGCCATGAACCTATGAAGAATTCCTCTATGTATTGATTGGTTTTAATGAGAATATCATAGTTGCTTTGTTCCATTCTGCTATTCACTGCATAATTCTCAATTGAACTGGCCATTCTCTTAAGAGGGTTAAGGTTAGGATTCGCAATAGGGATATTGGGATTTTAATTTTTGAATTGAGTGAAACAACAATTTATACATTGCCTAGGGATAGGGATGCGTGGTTGCAGCACTTTCAGGTTGTGTTGCTTAATGCTTGGTTTAAGAGGGAATCAATAAGGGATTAGGGTTCTTAATTTCATCAACGGGTTAAACTACTGAGGGATTAGGGTTTAGCTAATCATAAGAGAACACACCAGCTGAGTAATTAAGATTAGTTCAAGTTAATAATCAATCGAACATAGTAGGAAGGAATCATAGGGGATTGCGCTTAACTACAATCATATCTCACTACTGCAGTAAAATTACATTCGCTTACATTTCGGTTAATTTCCTGTCATTTAAATTACAACACTCAATTACAAATCAACCAACTCTTCCAACTTATTATTTGTCTTCCAATTTCTAAGACATTAAGTTACATAAGATTGCATTCAATGCCTGTGGAGACGATACTTTACTTATTCACTTTATTACTTGAAACGAACGGTACACTTGCCGAACTCGCAACAAGTTTTTGGCGCCGTTGCTGGGGATTGCAATAGCCAATTTTATATTAGCTTTATATCTTGAAATTGGAATTTCTTTTGTTACTAAACTGCTTTTCTTAGTTTATGCGAGGTTTAGTTAATCCTGATTGTCTGCAATACGACCCTGAGATAGAACGAACTATTAGAAGAAACAGGAGACTAGCTAGAGAAAGAGAAGTAGAAGACTCTAAGTGTGATTCAATCTCTGAATTAGAATCACCAATGGCTGACCGAGGAAATAATCAGCCACGACCGGAAGATGAACTAATGGAGGATATTCTGGCTCCATTGTTCACTAGACCAAACTCCAGTATTGTGAGACCACCAATAGAAGCAAATCACTTTGATATTCATCCTTTATTGATTACATTGGTGGAGCCCAGTCAGTTTGGAGGAGAAGATAACAAAGATCCCCATGATTTTATAGACAGATTTTTAAGAATATGTGATACTATTAGATACCAAGGGGTGTCGGATGATGCTATAAGATTGAGGTTATTTCCTTTTGCTGTGAAAGGAAAAGCACTTAGATGGTTAGATAGACAGACCTCAAATAGTATAACTACTTGGGATGAATTAGTTGCAAAGTTTTTCACTCAATATTTTTCAATGGATAAATATAATAGATTGGTGAATGAGATCACCAATTTTACTCAACATGAGAGAGAAACTTTGTGTGCCGCATGGAATAGATTTCAAGAACTGATTCAGAGGTGTCCACAGTACAACATGTCTGTAGGTAAAAAGGTACGCATTTTCTTTAATGGTATGATACCTGAATCACGTCTTATTGTTAATGTTGCAGCTGGTGGTTTGATAAAATCAAAAACTGTAGCTCAAACATATGACTTGATTGACTCTCTCGCCCGTGAGGAAAATGAACGCACTCCGATTCAACCCAAGAGGGAAGTCATTCATCTAGGGAGTAATGATGCAATGTTGGCTGAACAGAAAATATTGGCCCAACAATTAGCCAATTTGAATGCAAAAATTGATAAATTACAAGTATCAGCAGCCCAAGTTTCATCCAACAGAATGCCACCTACCACATGTGAGTATTGCCAAGGTGAGCATGAATCTAATGAATGTCCTATATTAGTAGGAGCTGAGCCTGTGCAGATGAATGGACTTTGGTATGATCAAAGGCCTCCACAAAACTTCCAGAGGAATTAAAACAATGCCATGGGGAATAATTTCCAAAAGAGATTCCAAGGTGGTGGTTTGGATTATAAATCTAACAATTATTTGCAGCCTCCACCTATTCCACCCAAGGAACCATCGGAGCTGGAAAAAGCCATGTTACAACTGTCCAGGACAACGAATAAGCACATCCAGGCCACCAATGCCTTTATTAATGAGACTAGAGCTCATCATAAAAACCAAGATGCTTCCATTAGAAATCTTGAAAATCAAATTGGGCAATTGGCAAAACAATTAGCTGAAAGGTCTCAAGGACAGTTTCCAAGTGACACCATTGTGAATCCTAGGGAACATGTGAAAGCAATAACTACTAGGAGTGGGAAGACACTTGTTTCTCTGAAAATTCCTAAGGTAAGTCAAAAAGAAGCTGAAGAGGACAACACCTCAAAAGAGGCAGCACAAGATGTAGAAGCATCCGCAAGCGAGCAAGAGAAAACTGCTGCACCTTCAAAGAAAGTGTGGGATTTCTCCCGCTTTGAGAAGCCGCCTTATCCGGTGAAAAGCAAGCAACAAGCACAAAAGCAACAGTTTGCCAGGTTCTTAGAAATGTTTAAAAAATTGCATATTAACATTCCATTTGCTGAAGCTTTAGCTAATATGCCAAATTATGCAAAATTTATGAAAGAACTATTGTCTAGGAAACATAAATTGCAAGAGTGTGAAACTATTGCACTTACTGAAGAAAGATACCACCAAAGCTCAAAGACCCGGGCAGTTTTAATATTCCAATTGCAATAAGGAACATCAATGTAGGAAAAGCTTTATGTTGCGCATTCGGCAAGTATACCGATCATTCCAAGTAATAAAGTGATAAAGTAGAGTTATCGTCCCACGAGGATTGTTTGACCAATTAAATCATAAATTGTATCTCAAGGTTGGATGACAAAAGATTAAGAGAATTGTGTTGTTATGCGAAGTAAATTAAGGCTACATATAAACATAAAGTGCTATAATTAAAATAGATAAAGGTTGCACCAAACGTAAGCTAATGTAGCTCGGGAACCCACACTCCATGCTCCTAACATTCTTACATAGATTGTTTGCAACATTCTTCTACACTAGCTACCCAATCATGCATCCTCATTCAATAATAGTTAAGCCCGAATTCCTTAGTGACATTAACCCTTTAACCCACTTTGATACCCTAATTCCTTAGTGATATTAGTTAGGTCAAGCATTAGGTGATGCACTAGAAGATTGCAAGCCTACATCCCTATCCCTAGGTGATGTAAAACAAGTCACCACACTTAGTTCCAAGACTAAGGCCCCAATATCCCTATTGTGAACCCTAGCTCTAAGCTCTTACCTAGATTGATCAGGTCTAAGAAAGAGATAAAGAAATTCAAGCAAAGTGTAATGAAATAACATATCATTAATGAACAATAACATTCAATCCATTCCAAATGAAAGTTACATAGAACATTTTCCCTAAATACAAAAGGAAACTAGCCAAACCTAACATGGCTGGCCTTGGTACCAACAAAAAGAAGCATGAATGCAGATACACAAGAAAGAAGAGAAAGGGAAGAGGGAAGAACCCTCTTCCCTTCAACCCCAAACCCTAGCTTAGCTCCCAAGCCTTCTGCTCCTTCCTTTAGTAGTGATTTTCGTCCAAAAAGCTGCCTCATTCAGTGCTGAGGCTCCTTATTTATAGAGTAGCATGTGCAATCTCTGTTTTGCCCTCATTATGCAGAGTCTGTCGACCTGTGGCACCCCTGGCGCCAGCCCGGCGCTGATGGCGCCAAGGTCCAGAGACTATGGCGCTCCAGGCGCGAGCACGGCGCTGATGGCGCCAAGGTCCAGAGACGGTGGCGCTCCAGGCGCGAGCACGGCGCTCCTGGCGCCACATCCAGAACTAGCCTATGTACCCCCGATTGTACATAGGCTTGATGGCGCCAGACCTTCTGTTCTGCATAATTCTCTGCTGTTTCACCTGCTAAACATCAATCTAGACCAAAATACCTCATTAAAGCACATAAATGATATTCATACCAAAAGGAAGCTATTCATCATATAATTTGATGCATTTAACGATCTAATTGAGCTTGGAAAGCATCATGTGCTAGGCACATATCACTTTATGTGACCTAGGAGCAAGTATTAATTTGATGCAATTATCAGCTTGCAGGTCTTTGGGAATCACTGAATTAAAACCTACAAAAGTCTCTTTGCAACTTGCAGACCGTTCCCTAAGAAAGCCTACAGGAGTGATTGAAGATGTTTTGGTAAAAGTAGATAAATTTATATTCCCTGCAGATTTTATAGTTTTGGACATGGATGGTGAAAGTGAGATACCACTTCTCTTAGGTAGATCATTTTTAGCCACTGCTAGAGCTTTAATAGATGTAGAGAAAGGTAAATTAGAACTTAGGATGGATGATGAATCTATTACGTTTAATGTTTTCGATGCTATGAAAAATCCATCTGATGAACATGATTATTTTAGGCTAGATGTTTTGGATAATGTGATTAGTGCAGGTCAAATTACAGAAGAAGAGGAACTTGAAGAGGTGCTGGAGATTAGAAGCCAAGAAACCATACAAGAAGAGTCAGAAATAGCCATGGAGGTGCTGGAAAAGAAAGAAGATGACATCCCAGTTGGAGCACCAAAAGTGGAGCTGAAAGAATTACCAGAAACCTTGAAGTATGTGTTCCTAGGTGAAGGAGAAACATATCCAGTTATTATCAACAAAGGGCTGGAGTTTTATGAAGAAGAACAACTGCTGAAGGTGCTCAAGGAACACAAAACCGCTATAGGCTGGTCGATATCCGATTTAAAAGGTATTAATCCTTCCTTTTGTACTCATAAAATTCTTATGGAAGATGATATGAAACCAGTAAGGCAACCACAAAGGAGACTTAACCCCACCATGAAAGAAGTGGTAAGAAAAGAAGTGGTTAAGTTGCTAGATGCAGGTATGATCTACCCCATCTCAGACACCGCATGGGTAAGCCCAGTCCAAACCGTTCCCAAGAAGGGTGGGATGACAGTCATTCAAAATGACAACAATGACTTGATCCCCACAAGAACAATCACGGGTTGGAGAATGTGTGTAGATTATAGAAGACTTAATGATGCAACCCGCAAAGACCATTTTCCACTTCCCTTTATGGACCAAATGTTAGAAAGGTTAGCTGGGCATGATTACTACTGTTTCTTAGATGGATATTCTGGATATAATCAAATTCCTGTAGCACCAGAGGATCAAGAGAAGACAACCTTCACCTGTCCCTTTGGAGTCTTTGCATATAGAAGAATGTCTTTCGGACTATGCAATGCGCCTGCAACATTTCAAAGGTGCATGCTTTCTATTTTTTCTGACATGGTTGAGAAAGGTTTAGAAGTATTCATGGATGACTTTTCTATTTTTGGCTCTTGTTTTAATTCATGTTTAGATAACTTAGCAAAGGTTTTAAAAAGATGTCAGGAGACAAATTTAGTTCTAAATTGGGAAAAAATGTCATTTCATGGTAAGAGAAGGGATTGTCTTAGGACATAAAGTTTCTGAGATGGGAATAGAGGTTGATAGAGCTAAGTTGTTAGTAATTGATAAATTACCTCCCCCTATTAATGTTAATGGTGTGAGAAGTTTTCTATGACATGCAGGGTTTTATAGGAGATTCATCCAGGACTTCTCTAAAATTGCAAAACCTCTCAGCAAATTGACTGAAAAGGGAGTAGAATTTTGTTTTGACCAAGCTTGTTTAGATGCATTTAACATCCTGAAAAATAAACTTACCACTGCACCTATTTTAATTGCTCCTGATTGGACTTTACCATTTGAACTTATGTGTGATGCTAGTGCCTATGCAATAGGTGCTGTTTTAGGACAAAGGAAAGAAAAGCGCTTGCATGTAATATATTACGCTAGTAAAATTTTGAATGAGGCACAAGTCAATTATGCCACAACTGAAAAAGAGATGCTAGCTGTAGTATATGCTTTAGACAAATTTAGGTCTTATTTGATTGGCTCTAAAGTTATTGTGTACACTGACCATGCAGCTTTAAATTTTTTAATGAATAAGCAAGACGCAAAGCCACATTTGCTGCGTTGGATGCTTTTGTTTCAGGAATTCGATCTGGAAATTAAAGACAAGGTCGGAGTGGAAAACAAGGTTGCAGACCATTTGTCAAGGTTTCAAGACAAGAAGTTGCAAGACAGTCTGGAGCTAGAGATAAATGAATCTTTTCCTGATGAAGGAGTAATGACAATCCAAGTCAGCCCATGGTTTGCGGATATGGCTAATTACAAGGCTGTGGGAGTAATACCTAAAGATTTGAACTGGCAGCAGAAGAAGAAGTTTCTCCATGATTCCAAGAGGTATTTATGGGACAACCCTTTTCTTTATTTTCAATGCACTGATGGGGTAATTTGCAGATGCGTAACTGAGTCCGAGGCACCTAAAATCCTTTGGCATTGCCACGCCTCAGATTATGGAGGATACTTCGGAGGAAATAGAACAGCACAAAAAGTCTTGCAGTGCGGTTATTATTGGCCAACATTATTCAAAGATGCAAGAGAATTTGTGGAGAAATGTGATCGCTGTCAAAGGACGGGAAATATTTCTGGAAGGGATGAAATGCCGCTAAATAATATCCAAGAAGTGGAACTGTTCGATGTATGGGGAATTGATTTTATGGGACCCTTCCCTAAATCATATTCCAATCAATACATTCTGGTTGTAGTAGATTATGTGTCTAAGTGGGTTGAGGTTGTGGCTTTACCTACCAATGATGCAAAAGTGGTGCTTTCGTTCCTGCAAAAGAATATATTCACGCGCTTTGGAGTACTGAGAGCCATAATCAGTGACGAAGGAACACATTTCTGCAACAAATACTTTGAAAGCTTACTTGCCAAGTATGGAGTCAAGCACAGAGTTGCCACACCATATCACCCCCAAACAAGTGGACAGGTAGAAATTTCTAACCGTGAACTCAAAAGAATTCTAGAAAAAACTGTTGGGAATTCCAGGAAAGATTGGTCCAAGAAACTTGATGAAGCATTGTGGGCATACCAAACTGCATTTAAGACACCAATAGGTATGTCTCCATTTCAACTTGTGTATGGTAAGTCTTGCCATCTTCCAATTGAGTTAGAACATAAAGCATTGTGGACAACTAAATTCTTGAACTTTGAACTCTCTAAATCTAATGAGAAACGTTTGTTGCAATTAAATGAGTTAGATGAGTTCAGGTTAGCTGCATATGAGAATGCTAAGATTTACAAAGAGAAAACAAAGAAATGGCATGACAACAAGATTCGTCTAAAAGAATTTGAACCGGGACAACAGGTTTTGCTTTATAATTCTCGCCTGAAACTTTTTCCAGGTAAGTTAAAATCTCGATGGTCTGGTCCATTCTTAGTGTGTAAGGTTTATCCCTATGGCACAGTGGAGATTTCTCCTCTAGATAATGATAGGCCATTCAAAGTGAATGGCTGTAGATTGAAGCCTTATTTTGGAGGCGAAATGGATAGGAATGCAGTTTCTATTCCGCTAAGTACATTAGATGAGTAACAAATTTCCATCAAGCTCACGACGTTAAACAAGCGCTACTTGGAAGGCAATCCAAGCATTTCATGTTGTTATTTTCAAATTCTGCATACCTTTAATGCAGTTAGTAGTTGATACCTAAGTATACGTAGTTATTTTTGATTTAATTGGTTAATATTTAGATTTAAGTGTTCATTGATGCATAATTAGTTTACTTAAGAATTTTAAGTTGGCAAAAAACAACTAAAAAGAATTTAAGAGCATTCGAATAACTCACGCTAATCGCATGGATTATGGCGCGAATCGCGCCACTTGTTCGAATCAACCTAGCCAATTTACAGATTTTCACGCTGATCGCGTGACATCTCGCGCTAACTGCGCCACCTGGGCGAACTCAAAGGTCATTACTCCATTGATAACGCTGATAGCGTGAACTACCACGCGAATCACATCAGTCATTCGAACTCAGGCAACAGACTTGAAGATTTCACGCTAATCGCGTGAATAGTGACGCAAACGCATCATCCATTCGAACCTGAAGTTCATTTTTGGGTCATCTCACGCTAATCGTGTGAGTTCCCGCGCTACTCGCGCCATCTAGTCGAAACTGGGGGTCTTAATTCAAGTTGTCACACTAACCGTGTGAGATGTGGCGCGAACCGTGCCAGTTGACCAAAACCAGTGACTCTTCTGCATCATTTCACGCGATCCACGTGAAACATGACGCTACTCACGCCATGAGTTCGAGCCCATTTTCCTGTTTCATTTAAACCCACGCGATCAGCGCCGCATGTGGTGCGATCCGCATGGGTGCGACAGTTCAGTTTTTAAATAAGGCATTCAGAGCAAAAACGTGCCTCACTCCTAATTCTTCTCCCAATCCCTACTAACCCTCCTACAATCACCCAATTTCCGCTCAACCCTCAGCTTACACCAAGATTTAAACCTCAGTCTAGGGTTCCCAATCCCCAAACCCTACACTTCAATCTCCCATTCTTGGAGAACATTCCAATTTGTGGGGCATTTCGTGTGTTCTTCGATCTCAGCACATCCTTGGCAGGCGACAAGGTTAGTATTTCGAACCTATGAATGTACATTGCACATAGAAAGCATAAGGGGATGAGGTTTGGACACTGCAGTTGCAGAACATCCATGGCAGAATCGCGATTAGCGCGAAATATGGCGCGAGTTGCGCCACCTTGCCTAAGCTTGTTTGATTTGGATTTCTAAAACCTAAGTTAGTAGTTAGGGCCTGATTAGATGCTTGATAGGTTATGTATGCCTTGCTTAGTGATGTTTAATGCTGATTCCAATTGTAAACCCTAATTGTGTTGACAACAGCATTGATCAATAAGGGTTGTTGAAATGAATCATTACCATACTTAGAAGGACACATGGTGAAATGTATATCTGAATCCCACATTGATATTGTTTGGTTAATTAGTAATCCTAAATCAAATTGAAAGTAAACTTAGGAGTTTGATTGTGTTTTGTTTACTGCTTTCAATCAAATCTGGGAATTATTGATTCCTCTGCTGCATTTACTGTTTGATTGAGACTGAAGATGTTTAATTGAGATTGATCTAAA
Organism: Glycine latifolia; assembly: GCA_013407115.1. NCBI lineage: Eukaryota > Viridiplantae > Streptophyta > Magnoliopsida > Fabales > Fabaceae > Glycine > Glycine latifolia. The sequence goes on from QARZ01041095.1 coordinate 94,156, forward strand.
CCACAGAATTTTAGCCATTTGACTGTGCATGTAATTACATGTGCTTGGTAAATGCTGTTCTTTTTCAAACACTGGTTATTGCTTACATGAATGTTATACTACCTTGGAAATTCTGAGTGGTCATAATCTGAGGTGTCACTTGATTCAATGTTGCTTGACATGATCGTTGATGCTTGTATGCTTAAAGCAAAATTTTGGAATTGATTGCATATT
>QARZ01041095.1:104368-118787 GCA_013407115.1 Glycine latifolia
TAAGGTCCCAAAAACTGAATGTAAAGGATCTTTTGGTGAATCAATACAATTTCTGAATTGTTGGTGAGAGTTTTCTCCCTTTGTTCTTAGTCAAGAACTTCTTGTTTCTTATCAATGGCCTCCCAGCTATTATGGTGATTCTTGCAAGACTTATTGGAATTCCTATTCCATGGTGTCATTCCCAATCCATCTCTAGTCTTCTTCCATAATCCATTTCTGAATTTAGAAAAACATAAACAACCCCATTCAAGGAAAGAGTTCCCTACTCTGTTTTGAGTTGAATTGAAGATTGAGTTCCATTGCAAGGAAGATCAGGGCAAACAGGACTTGATTCAATTTTGGAGTCCATCATAAGGAGACTTTGATACAAGTGTTTTCAATTTAATGATTATGACTTATAATAATTTTGATAATAATAATAAGAAATAGGGATTGAAATAGTAAGGTTCAGAGAGATGTAGTAAAGTAAATAAATATGAATTCATGAAAGATGAGAATTGAATATATATATATATATATATGATGACCCTTAGCCAATTTTTGATGATAGACGTTGTCGATATTTGAGAAATTAAGTGATAGTACCTCACCAAAATTGACAATTAGCAGTTTTATTTATAGACTTCTAATACTAACAATTGAATTATATGATTTGGACATGTATACAACAATATTCCTAAATACATTAATCAGTCACTATTAACTGTCTTCGTATAACTTCTTCGCAACCGTGTCAACTAGTACTTCAATTGTCGAAAAATATGTTGTTTCTGATTGCTTTCCAATTTCATATGGCTTAATAAAATTATCAAAATCGTTAACTCCAATCAAAATAACTCCCTTCAATAACACATTCAACTTTTTGAATTATATATCGTATTTCGATGGCTTTTGAATGGACTTTTCTATTCCTCTCAAGAAAAGTTCATTGAAATATAATTTTGATAATTTAGTCAAATTTTACCTAAGAGAGATAACAAGTACCTACTCCTTTGAAGTTATATTTGTTTATATAGTTTTTAAAATTATTATTTTTACAAGAAAAAAAAATTGCTCCATTGGCACTGAAAAAATTTCCCTACTCCTGATAACATCATAAGCATTTACTTACATGATCACAAAATTCATGACACCAAAAAATAAAACAATAAGTGCCCTCAATTTCTTTCTTCAAAACTAATCATGCACCATCAAACCTTGCATCGGTCGTTTCCCTCGTCGGTCTACTTCAGCTGTAGTATTGGAGCTTGTTGGTGTTGTTGCAGAAGTGGTAGTGTTAGTGCCGCAATTGCTTGAAGAATCAAAAGTGTGCAAATTAGAGTCATCATCAACTTCCCCAGAAGACATTGCATAGGGTCTATGTGATACTCTTTTATATCTAGAACGGGGTATTCCTGGCCTTGTTGGTTCTTCCATGTGACCTGGTGGTTTCTTTGACAACACCACCATCACACGCCCCATCGTTGGACGTAGGTTTAGATCACCTTGTGTGCAGAGTAGACCCAGTTGTATGCACATTTTTGCTTGTTCTGTTACCACTGATGAGGCCAATGTTGGGTCCACGATTTCTGATGCCCTCCCTTTCTTGTATAGCCTGTATGCCTTTAAGATTAAAGGAAAAAAAAACAAAGACATCAAAATTAGAAATGTTTTGCATTCATAATTGTTGAACTTCAAGTATAAATGAGATTAAACAACTTGGGGTATCCGTGTGTTTTGAAAAGCATCTGGGACACACATATGCTTCTTCTTCTTTTTTCTAGCATCAAAGCCTCTTTTTTAGGCATGGGAATCAATTAAGAGGGGCGGGGGCGGGTATTGCATTTCCCATCCCCGCCCCTGATCCCCATCGGGGTTAAAAATACATACTCATCTTCGTCCCGTTGGGGGTCGAGTTTCCCCGCCCTGCCCCCGCTAATTGATTAAAATTTAAAAAATTAGCCCAGTTTGTATACTAGATAAACCAGCTCATTCCTGTACATCCTAGTTTGTATACTAGCCCTCTATCATCATCCTTTTGTGAGGCAAGAATTTAGAAAAAGACATAGGCACAATTAACGGTTAAATTAATTGATAATAAACTATATATAATGGGATTATATTGAGTTGAGAGAGTTGGAGCGGGCCACACCATCACAGGGAACCAGGAACTCCAAATATAGATCATATTTTTTATAATTGTGATCTTGATTATATATTTAAAATAGTTCCTAATGCTATAAAGTGAAGATCTAGGACAATAAACTAATTATGAGAAGCACTTATTATGGCAGAGAGCTGATATTGACTCTAATTCCCAACATCTCTTACTATTAACAATTGGAAGCCCCACCCTTTGTTTAATTAGCTAGGATATTGAATAGAAACATAACCAAATTTCCAATATAAATAACTACAACAACATTATAAAAATCATAATAGTAATTTAATTTTTAATGCCAAAATCATAATTATTAAACAAGTTAATTTGTGGTAGTGTCGATTTGTAAATAGGTCACGATGGAGTGGTGTCTGTGTTCCCTGACCAAATTCCCCACATTTGCCTAAAAACACTAAAGGGAATTTCCCAACTTACTTTTCTAGCTTTTGTCATCACCATCGAGACACAAACACACACTTTCTCTAAGGAGCTTTACTAGAAATTTGTCCCAGCATTGTATAGCTTAATTGTAGTACCCTTGGTGTCCCTTTAAGTTTAGAGCCATAGGCATGATGGTGTGAAGTTGAAACAGAATAAAGATGCAATGAATGTTTTGATTGTATCCTATACAAATGAAACAGAATAAAGTTTGTATAGGAAACACTGGAAATAAAAATGAAATCAATAAAAAGTTATTTTGATTGTTTCCTATACAAACTTTTATATAGCCAAATCTTGTCATACACTCAATTGTTCCCGTCTCATTGTTTGCTTAAAAATTATAGTTCCCGTCTCATTGTTTGCTTAAAAATTATAAACCAAGTGATGTTGGGGGTTTAGGAAGTTATTGAAAGGGAAGGAGCAAATAAAAGTGAAAACAACAAAACATTCTAAAATGGATAAAAAAGAGTGTAAGTAATTTGAAACACTGGAAACTCTAAAATAATCAAAGTTAGTGTGAAAACAACCAAACAGAGTTGATTAATGGAAATCTTGTCATCCACATGTTTTCATTTTGAAACTCTAAAATAAAAACTCTTCCTAAATTACATCCACTGCTGATTTACATTTATATAATTTGGAGAAGTTAGTGTGTTCCCCATCACTCTGTAATTAAATATATACAATTTCTGAATTTCTCACACAGTACAAAACCTGATATTAGGCATACCCAGAGTTGGCAGGCAGAGCAACACTTTTTCCCAATCACACGACACTTTCCCTACCTCATGCATAGAAATAGGATAGGAAATTAGGAAGAGTTGCATCCTGTGTAGGCACCTTTTATATCTAATTAAATTATGTCCTTTTACAATATCATTTCCATTAATCATGATGCATAGTTCTTGACTAAACAAGAAAAGAAACCACATAATGAACCACAATAAATAACCGGCATTAGTTGATGGTTCTTTCATTTTCAAATAAGGCGACCAACAATGCTATGAATAGAAAAAACCACGTGGGAAGGAGTGCTGATCTATCTAATTGTGGGGCTGCATTGTCCCTTAATTGCCTATAAGTTGAACATCAACTTATGTTGATGACAAATATCAAAGACAAATATTGATGGAAAAGAAGAATTAGAATAAATAAATTAATAAAGAAAGAGATATACCCTTTACTTAAGCAATCACCAAGAAACTAAATCATACGGTAGTTTTGGAATGGAGCATCTCAAAGTACTCTTATAAAACAAAAATACATCCATACCTATATATCCTCTACAATAACTAGAAAAAACTAAAGAGAACAGTATTGACAAAACCCAACCAAAAGAGAACAGTGCTGATATATCCACAGCTGGTGTTCATGTCAACAATGCTAGTTATTTTGGTTTAGCAAAAGAAACAGCAAGAGGTGGTTCATACAAAACAAAAGGGGGTCCTGATGATGTGTTCAGCTGACAATGATGGTCCTTATCCTTTCATAGCTATGACTAAAATATGTTTTTTGTATATTTTAATTCATCATAGAGAGAAAACGAAAAAAATGAAAATACCTCAAGAGCGACTGAGAGAGAGGTGCGTTGAGAGAAAGAAGACAATGGTCACCACCCACAGCGAAGAAGGTAGCGGCAAGCCGGTAGCAGCTCCGGAAGCGGTAGCGACAACGACGAAAGGGAGAAGACTCGTGAGATTCAAGTGAAGAGTAAGGACTCGTGAAACGGAAGCGGCGCGGCAATGTAACACTTTTAGTTTTAGGTTTATAAGTTCCAAAAGGGGGTTTTTAGTTTTGGGGCGGAGTCGGGGCAGTTATTGCATATCCCATACCTGTCCCTGCTTTTGGTTATCGGAGAAAACCCGTCCCCGAACCTGATCAATGCGATTTTTTCCGGTCATAGTCTGGACGGGTTTAGTTTAGTCCAATGGGGTCGAGTTTCGTTGCTATGCAACATCTAAATTCTTCCTTTTGTGTTCAATTTGCGGTGAACTGTTGGATTCATCTTGGAATTCGTGCAAAAAGAAGTTAGACAGACAACTAAACAGTGCACTTGATCCTCAGTTGATCAGTGTAATTAAAATAAATGTGCACAATTTTAGACTCACTTATGCTATGATGTTTTGTAATACTTTGTATTTATTACGGTGGAGAGAACACCAATATTTAAAGAAGGCATGTCATGCTTCTATGACGACTGACGAGATTGGAGGCTTTTGCATGTTCCTAGAGATAAACTCTGCCATAACTTGAGGTAATTTAAGTGCAGCAGTCTTCATTATTTTTCTGCGTTTTCTTTTTTGTTAATTGGCAACTTAGAGCCAAATTGTAAATACATTTAATTTTAAAAATCTGACTAACAAGTAGTATTTTGAGAGTATTAGTTAAGAAATTAATATATACAGTAATTTTTATTGAAAACATAGTTTAATTTCAATATGTTGTTACAGTAAAATATATAATAGATATAAATGATTTTGAAGATGGTTGTTTTATTTTGATTTATATATATATATATATATATATATATATATAAAAGATAGTTATTATAAAACTTAATGAATTCATACTCATTATGCGTGTTTATGATTAGATAACATAATAACAAGTATTTACAATGTGTACAAGTATTTACTCTTACAAATAATGTTACATTAAATATCACTATAAGAATACGTTAGTAACGTATTCCATACAAAATTTTAACTTTTAATTTTTCAATTAATGTTCGAGAGATAACTATTATCATTCTCCTAATTTTAAACACAACAATGTTAATTACTGTAGTCTGTAGATGCATAACATCCTCATTATTGTCATAATTTCACCACATAGATGGTATATTAAAAGAAAAGAAAATAAAAGAAAAACATACATTTCAATATATATTTGTTCCTTTTTTATGTATGAAAAGTCTTAATATATTACATTCAATTTTTTCAATTTTAAATACGCAGGAACAATGACCCGTGGCGGAAAGATACCTCAATATTAGTCTGTCCCACCAATTAAACACGCGACAACTAATTACCTAGAATAATAAACGAATGAAAGTCTACCTCTACCAAATAGGCAAGAAGTCAAAATGCGAACAGTCATAACTCCTAAACTTAATACTAGCAAAAAGCTACTAATAAATAAAAAAGATAAGCAAGATAATAGTGTGGGATAATTTAAAAGTTATTGTAATATTATTACCCAGTCCAGGAGATTCTGTGCACTGACGTCCATATCAAACGATGAATTTCTCTGGCCACTGACCAATTCCAACACTAAAACCCCATAGCTAAATACGTCTGCTTTCACGGATAAATGTCCATGCATTAAATACTCCGGAGCCAAATAGCCACTGCATATCACATCATATTTCCTAAGTTATTAGTATTATTATTTTATAAAACTATAGTACACACAAAAATATAAAAATGTATTCAAAACAATGTTACGCTGCAAGGACATGAAAATATTCATTTTATTTTAAGCAATTTTAGTGGAGCATATTTTCTTTGGCACGTGTGAACATACTAGTAATTATTATGTACTTTCAGAAGACAGACGTAATAGATTTAAACATATAATAATTGTTTATTTAGGTTAGATTAGATAAAATTAGTTGAAAGTATAGTTGGTAGTTAGAAGCTAAAAAAATAGTTTATTAAATTTTAAATATTTGATAAAATTAGTTGTTGTAATAGTTGAAAAGTGTAAAATAATAAAAAAATAATAAAATTATAATTCATTTAAAAATGATAACTAGGAAATTAAATAAATATATAGAAGATAAAAATAGAAGAAATATAAAAAAAATTGAAATTAAAGTATTAAAAAATGTTATTTCGAGTAACATTTCAAGAGCTTGGTTGATTATGTTTGACAATATATTTTAGTTAATTTCTAACTTTTTTACTAGATAAAAAACTTATCCAGTGTTAGGTCAACAAGTTTTTTAATAGTTTCTAATATTTTTTGAAATATTTTTTGAAGTAACATTTTTAAAATGTTAATTTCTAATTTTTTTTATATTTTTTCTATTTTTATACTCAGTATATTTATTTAGTTTTCTAGTTATCATTTTTTAAATAAATCATAAGTTTATTATTTTTTATCAAACTTTTCAACTAGGTACTTTAATAACTAATTTTATTAAATATTTATAATTTAATAAATTAACTTTTCAATTTTTAATTAGTTTTTCAACTAATTTTACCGAACAAAATTATAAACTATTAAGAAATTTATAATAAAAAAAAACCTTATTTATCAAATAGTTAAACAAATTGTTTAGTTATTTAAAAAAGTTAAAAATAAGTTAAAATGTCACGTGAATGTTTTATTAAGCTCATTCTTTATTTTTCATAAAGAAAATTTTGGCCAATATGTTTTATCCTATAAATTTAGTATCTTTGACATGACAACATATCAAAACTCGTTTGCGTGGAAATCAGGCAACTAAAAATAAGAATCGTTAAATTTGGAGAATGAAGACAAAATTTGTTATTAAAAAAACAAAAAATATTATATTTGTAGAAAAGTAAAGCATTTTTTTTCTGTACCTTAGTGACAGGTTATGACAGATACTAAAACAAGTGACAATGAACATTATCAGGATAAAAAACACCCAAATATTTTTACACAAAACTCATTATATTTACAGAAATTTCAAACATATATATTTAAGCCGGAAATTTTTCTTCAAATGTACGAAAGTAATAATAGTACTATATCACAAACGACTTATATGCTGAAATTTTCAATTTTAAATAAATTCCATATATGGGCAGAACGGTTGTGATGATAGGTATATTTAATTAACAAACGTGTTGACTTTTGATAATTTAAATGTATTTGGTTGAAAACTTTTAGGATGAAAGAGATTATTACTACATACTTGGTTCCAGCCACACGTGTGTTGACATGGGTTTGGTCTTCGGGGAAGAGACGTGCGAGGCCAAAATCTGCAATCTTGGGCACCCATTTTTCATCAAGTAAGATGTTACTTGCCTTTATGTCGCGATGTATAATGCAGTTGTGAGAGTCTTCGTGTAGATAAAGCAACCCTCTTGCCACCCCAGTGATTATGTCAAACCTACGTTTCCAATCTAGCTGCTCTTTCTTCTGGGATTCTGCATTAATTTTCAACATGTAAATATTTGTTTTATATATCCACTTTTCAATGGTGTTAGAGTGTGTATGAATAAGCGTTTTATTCACGTAGAATAGAAAAATTATACATTTCAATCCACAAACCAAAAAGTTATGAGTAATAAATTGAATTTAACTTGAATTCAGTTGGACCCTTAACCTATTGCATTATAATTCATCAATACTTCAAATTAGCATTAGTATATCAAGGTAATATTTTGATTCATTTTATGTGGGATTTGTTAAAAAAGAGAAAAAAAAAGCCAAACAGAAATTTATAAAAAATATATTCTTATTTTATTTATTCTTTTTATTTCAGATCTCAAAATCTAAAATTATTCACTATTATCCAATAAATTTCAATTTAAAAATAATTTTTAAAATTGAAAAGATGTAAAATTAAATAATTTTTATTTTTAATTTTAACCTCCTATTTTATAGTAACTTTTAAATTAAAAAATTAAGTCAGGTACACCTAATCTTATGAAGGCATTTTTATGAGAAAAATCAACATAACTAAAGGGTGTTGGGTGAAAGTTTCTTTCATCTTCTTCGAAGGTGGAGGTGTCCTACAATCTAGAAACTTTCTAGGTTGCAAGTTGTGTGCTTAACTGAAGAAAAATAGAAATTAAAATGGGTTTGCGTATTTAGTTTTGAACGTTATAAACATGTATCCAATTAATTAATAATTTTATGTATGTCAAGGTCAAGGGATTAAGTGCCGTCTCTTTCTAGTTTCCTTAGACTTTCCAGACAAAGAATTACTTTAGATGAGAAGGGATGAAAAAGAAAGCATGTCTTGGGACTCACAGGTAGTTGCCATGTTAATGTTAAGAAAAAATCCATATTATGATATTATGAAAAGGAAAAAAATATGCATCTAGTCTAGGGAAGTCACACAAAATCTTAAAACAGAACATGTTTAGGAGCACAATGAAATTTGAGTTGAAGGGAAAACCTCAAAACCATTTCCCATGTTGGCTTGAAATTTGAAAAGATGGAGTCAACAACTCAACTATTGGCTTAATTGACACTCTCAACAGAATATGGGTGGGACTTGACATTGCAGAAATTCTATAAGAAAGAATAGGAAGATAAACCGAGAGACAATGAAAAAAAAATATGATAAGTAGAGAAAATAAAGAGAAATAAAAATTATTGGTGGGGTATTTAAAATAGTGAGTGTTAAAATATTAGCTGTCAAACAAATATATCAAAATATAGTAGATCAAATCATTCACTAAGGTCCATTGTCATTACTTAATTTGTAAGAAACTCGAAAATTTAGAATGGCATTTTTTATGGGTGGCCATGGTAGCTTCTGGGAGAGAGTAAAAAACTAATCTTTAGAAGAATGAAAATGCCAATATCTCTCAACATATATATTTTCATGCACATACATTTTTTGATGATGAAATTCTCAACTATATGTTAAATTGAGTGGCCTTGACAACACAAGAAAATAACAATCAAATCAAGTAAACAAAGTGGCTTTGCAAAGAAGCACTCACTGAAGAGAAGCTTGTCGAGGCTCTCGCGACGGACATACTCGTAAACAAGAAGCTTTTCGGAGCCATGGGTACAATAACCAAACAAATTCACCACATTACGGTGCTGCACACGTGCCAACAACTTTGCCTCATTGACGAACTGCGTCTTCCCTTGATTCGATCTATGCGATAACTTCTTCACCGCAATCTCTCTCCCATCATTCAATTTGCCCTTTATGGTCCCAAATTGAATTAAAAAAATATCCAGAAATTAGAACAAGTCTCAGATTTTTTGCTTACCAAGTAAAACAAAAAATTAGTAACAGCAATTTATCCGTGTTGAACTTTCTCCCAAATTTGTTAGCCTTTCTGGGTACAGAGAATTAATAATAGTTCTTCCTTAATCCCCAGTAAATTTATTTACAGAAATTATTAGGAAAAACTTAAGTTCCACCACATTAGTTAGAGAAAGTGTTAAAAATAAAGTATATAAGTTGTGCATAGGTATCGTTCTAAGAGCTACTTTTGGAATTAAATTAGTTTCAAATTCATGTTCTATGAAAAAAATTTGATTTAATTGAATCATTTCTCAAATTCCAAGTTTAATCAACTCAAACATGAAAAAACCAATAAAGATTGGAAGTTGATTTAGTACCTTATAGACGGGTCCAAATCCTCCTTCACCTAGCTTGTTTAGAATGTGAAATTTGTTGGTAGCAGTAACCAATGTTTCGTAGGGGAAGATCTTCTGCTCCTGTGCAGCTATGTTCTGTATATCGTTTTCTTCGATTTGTCCCTCTAATTATATACATAAAGTTTATAATTTTATTATGATGGGATACTCAGCAACCGGAAATAAATTAAAAAATAACTATTTTAAGAAAAAGAAGAAGAATTGGGTTTTGTTGTTTTACCTTTGCTAGAGCTGAATTTGAAGGGTTTGATGAGATTGTGAAAGAAAGTGTTGGGTTTGGTCATGGTGCTCTATGGTCCCAAAATGAGCCCATGAAACAAAAGCAGAGGATTGATTCTTCGAGCAAGAGATGCAAATTGGATGCTGGAAAAGATGAACGACTGTTTCGTATTAGAGCAAAGTTGTTTTTCTCATATGCAATGAACAAAATTCGTACAGCAAAAATCAAAATAATAATTTTAATTTATGATGGAGGCGTGTTGGTTTTGTTCACATTGACCCGGTGGGTGACGCATCTTGATTTCGCAATTTCTTTCTTTTTAATTTGTTTTTTATTATGAAATCCCACTGTGCACATAAAGAGTTTCATGGAAAAAAAAACACACTTTTGTCTTTTTTTATATATTTTAAATGTGTTTAATCATGAAAGAAAGTATCGTGCACAGAAAAAATATATGCACTGTGGTGTTTGGGTCCAAAAAGAGAAGGAAATTTAAATTAAGCACTTTTATTGCTAATCGTAGAATTTTTAAGATGTTAGAACTTTGAACTCCTTTTTTTATTATATATATATATATAAAACAAAGAAATACGATAGAAGTTGTTAAATAGTACACGTGCATTTATTTAAATCTTTTTGCAAAATAGTCATTATTTTAACATTGATTTTTTTAGATTTTTAAATTGATTTTTAATTAATGTTGAAACCACCGACGTTAAAAATATAACGTTAATATCGATTTTCAAAAATCGATGTTAACATATAATACACAACATCGATTTTTAAGAAAACTAATGTTACATAAAAAATAAACGAAAAAAATATAAATATGTAAAATCAATATCGATTTTCAAAAATCGATGTTAACATATACTACACAATATTGGTTTTTAAGAAAATTGATGTTGAATAATAAGATATAAACGAAAAAAATATAAAATATGTAAATCAACATCGGTTTTAGGAAAATCGATGTTGTAATACACCATACAACATTATTTTTACTAAAAATCGATGTTGTGGTCCACTCACAACATTGATTTTTCTAAAATCAATATTGATTTATGCATCACAACATCAGTTTTTCTAAAAATTGATGTTGATTTATGCACCACAACTTCCCTTTTCTGAAAATCGATTTTGATTTTTGTAATTTTTTTAATAAGGGTCTGTTTTTTTAATATTACCTAAAACTACAAATTGAAAAACAGACTAATTCAAGTATTTCATAGTACAAATTTTTATATTATTATTGAATAATTACTATCAATTATAAAAAAATAGTTAAAGAAAACAATAAAGTCAATACATAAAATCATTTAATGTAATTGATTCTAATTAAACTATATGTACAATTGTAAAATTCCTTAAACGCCAATGTTTCATTTTAACTAAGATATAATCTTGTCCACTGAATGCGAATTGCCTTTAATCTTTGAGGTTTCAATGGTCTTAGATAAGTAAAATATTGCACGATATAATAAAACATAACTTAATATAAATAAAAATAAGTATAACAAACAAAATTAGTTTTGAAGTAAACAATTAGCATCTCTCAATTATCCTTGAAACCTGCTAGTACTATCGTTGACATTCAATGCATCACATAATAGCCACACTCAGTGCTTCCTCTTTGCTTATTACACTAAATTCAATATGATATTCAAAGCTAACCATAAATTAGTGTACACAACAATAAATATAATTTTTAAGACATCAAGCATTGTTTAAATGACTTTCTTTAACTGGAATCTATTTAGTAGTAGCCTTGGATTTACTTCCTTGAATATCATTGAATCCCTTCAAAGCACTAGTTAAGAGAAACATGCATGCATATTGTACAATTAAAATATTGATGTCTTACAAATAATAAAGTAAATGTGTTACAAATTACAATTGACTTGTTAATAATTCCTTTCAAGTAGGTATCAGTCTTATTGTGTAAGGAAAGAACCAGACAACAACATTGTCCTTAGGACATATAACGACCAATTGTCAATGTGCACTCTATTGGAGAGTATTAAGTTATTATAATGCATACATTATTTAAATTTATTTGTTCAATTTTACTTACTCATTTAAGTAGACTCCTAGGTAGACATCTCTATGTGAATTCTACATCCATTTTAAATATAATCATCATATTCAAATTGTGATTGCCTAGATCTTTGTATGAACTGTGGTTCAAAGAATCCATACACAGAGGAATTCCCCGATCACTGACTTAACCCATTCATATGCCTAGTGTTGTTAAAATAAAGTAAATTACGCATCAATTTTAAACAATCAGTTATGTAATAAACTGTAATGTAAAGTGACTTACAGAATCCACATTTGTATAACAGAGATGTTGAGACATTGACCAGTGTTTATTATGTTAGAAAGATCTCCACGCTTTATGTACAAAGGGAAGTCATCATTATACACCCCAAACACAGTTGTATCCCACGACACCTGTATAGGCTTGAGGAAAAGCTGTGGGATCGTCAATGTCATTTGGTGTAAGGAATTGTCATTAGGTTCCCGTCTATCTATAGGTTTAGCCGATCCCTCTAGTCCCTATTTATCATACACAGTTAATAAACATAAGTCAATGATAATCAATAATTTAGTTGTAAGAAATCTTTTTTTAATAATAGCAAACACAAAAAAAGGAAATACATGTTCTAAAAAAGGCTATTCAAGATTTGTCGGCCAAGCAAGGAAGGTGTTAAGGGTCTGCCCCATTAACTGAAGCTCTTGAGTGGGTACAAGGACGTGAGCATTAGCATCTCGATCTTACTCAACACCGACCTTCACTTGATCATTTCCCAAAGGGACGTTGTGGACAATTGTCGACCCCTAAAAAACTCTTCCAAGGGCAACTAGGTAGGGAGGATTGTCATCAACATACAACCCATGTCTATCTGATGTACCCGTGTCTGGGTCTTGCCCCAAGGGATCGATAAAGCTTCCCTTTGTGCTGACACGAGTAGAAAAAGGACTGATCTCAGGCTCAAGAGGCGTTATGAGTCTTTGCGATTGCATCTAGAACTACATCTGGCTGAAGGACAACATTAGTTGTTGAGTTACTTTTTCAGTGATCGATTGCTCCACCTTGAACACCCTGAAATTTTGTAACTTAAAATATATGTGTGATGTATTCCTTGTATGATTTGATTAGTTTATTAATTAGGATTATTTGAAATGTTATATGAATTATCCATGTGCCATTGCTTGGTGTAAATGTCAAATATGTAGAGCTTGTTTGAGCTGCGTTGTAATTGAGTGATTTTGAGTTTGACCCGAAAACCTGTTTTAGTAAAATAATAATTCTGGATTGGTTAATCGTTGGATCATCTTCAAAATTTATAAGTAGGTTTCTAACCCATATATGTAACTTTTTACCATTGGGAATGTAAAAATAATATCTGGAACGTGAAAAATTTTTCACTGAAGCATAAAATTCTAGAATCTGGTCAGCTCGCCCAGGCGAATTTTCCAGGCACTTTTGCTCGCCTGGGCGAGTGGAGGCGGTGCTGAATATGTATTTAAGCTTCCAAGTCAAAAAAATGGATCCAAACAGCTCCCAAGCTTCCCCTCATCATCCTTCACCACCCACAGCCACTGGAGAAACCACGGGCCGCCGTTGCCTACCACGAGACCTCGGCACGGAGAAGAACCCTTTAATCGGAGCAAAATCTTCAAAACTCTTCTCAAAGTTTTGGTAGAAAACAGAGCTCCCAATCCTCCTTTCTTGGTTTTCTTGAGGTAATATTAGTTTCTTTTGTCTTTTTCTAGCTAGTTTAAGCCTCTCTTGATATCTCTTATGATTCGGGTACCGTTATTGGCTGTTTCTATACTTCTTTTGATAATCCTTTGAAAATGAGATGTTGTAAAAGTCTCCTTTTTATGAAACTGATATCATTTTTGTGATCCTTGTTTAACCCTGATCACATTGGTGTGATTGGAATTTCAAAATGATGTCTTTTGATGTGGACTCTCAAAACACCATTTTAGCCTCTTTTTAAATTTGAGTGGGTATTTGACCCCGAATGCTAACGTTAGCCTTGTTTATGAAATCTATACTAAATTATCTTCAATTTGGTATATAGAGCTCTGCGTTTGGGCCAAAGCATGTCAACTTGAGAAATCCCAAAACAACGTTTCAAGGAGCTAATGGAAAGACATAGATAGGTAGTTTAGATACCATAGTTGGGGGCCAGTAAGTCCAACTATGAGGACATCTTCCTGTCCCTGCTGTGTGCAGGTTTTCAAGAAAAACTACGTTTTTAACTAATGGGATGCGATGT
>QARZ01041095.1:118887-166542 GCA_013407115.1 Glycine latifolia
GGCCATCTCTGATTCTAATTCAAGTGGTGAATTAGAATTTTCTGCTTCCCTGCTTTGCTTGGCTAGCTTCCTGTTCCTTTTTGCAGTCTTTTCTATTTCTGGATCTTACTGTAGATTTACAGGATTAACTATACCTCACATAAACTCAGAAGAACAGATTAGTAACAACAAGAATTCCAATCTTAAAGATCAAAAGTTACTATAAAATTAGCGTTTTCAATCCCTGGCAACGGCGCCAAAAACTTGTTGCGGATTCGGCAAGTGCACCGATCGTTCCAAGTAATAAAATGATAAATAGAGTATCGTTTCCATGAGGATTGAGGCACTAAAATTAATGTGACTATTATCTTTAAATTGGATGAATAAAAATTTAATAGGAATGAGTGTTTGTAATTTGATGCAACGAAAATTAAAGAATAAAAACTAAGAATTAATGAGAATTAAAGAATATAAGATTTTATGAAATTATGAGAAATAATTGTAGTCAGAGCACATCTAACTTATGATCCCAACCTTCTTTACTTGAATTGATTCCTAAATTCAATTATCCTAGTTATTCAGATAATGTATCGTTACGTAAAAATTAGTTAAATCCTAATTCCTTAGTGATTTTAACCCTTTAACCCAAGCAAAAACCCTAATTCCTTAGTGATCTTTCTTAAGTTAAGTATTAAGATGATACATCAATTTATCTGCAACCATACATCTCTATCCCTAGGTAATGTACCAATGTTATTTTACCACGGTCAGAAATTAAAGCCCCAATATTCCTATTGTGAACCATAACCCTCAGAACTTTATTAGAGTGATCAATTCTAACAAAGATATATTTCATTCAACACAGGATAAAATAAAATAACTTTAGCATAAAAGAATCATAGAATCAATCCAATTACAAAGGACTTCACATAAGATTCATGGCCCTAACTACAATAAAGAGAATTAGCTAGACATAATTATGTCTAGCCTTAATAAAAAATAGATAAAAGTAGATTAAGAATCTTTAAAGAAGAAGAATACTCAAACCCCTCAATCTTCTTGGCCTAACTTTAATCCTTCAAGAATCCTCTTCTCTTATTTTGCTCTTGTAAATCTCTGTGTAGCAGCCTCTAGGTCTGTGTAAGTGTCTCTGTGTCTGTCTCAGTGTGTTTCTTTTGCCCTCCTAAGTCCCTATTTATAATTAGGTGTGAAAATCTTATCTTATCTTTTATCTTTGTGAAATCTTTAATCAAAATCTTCTCTTATCTTTTATCTGTGTGAAATCTTTAATCAAAATCTTGAAATCTAGAGGCTTCTTGATTTTGCTTTCTTTTCTTCTTTTCTTGGCATGGTTTCCTGCTATAAAAATTCAAAGAATAAGTGATAAAGATAAAATAATGAAAACTTTCACTTATATTAGCATGTATTACTCAATTATTATTAATTTCTTGATTCTTTTAGCTTGAAAAACATTATATGCTAGAAGCATATCACCCATCTGCTACATTCCTTAATGTTTCATAAGCATTATGAACACCAAAGATTGTATCTTTAAACCAATTTAGAAAAGTTTTGTTATTCCCTTTCAACACCCTATTCTTCATCATTTTTAGGTTACTATTATTCAGCATATAAAAATGAGCTTGTAGCAATTCCTCTAGCCTGGAGTTATATCATGCAGCCCTCGTGAACCCTTACCTCATACACTCTAGTCATGCTAAGACTCAGGAACTCAACCAGTTTTTCCTTTTCAATGTACTTTGAATAAAATTCAATATTTTCTTCTACAATATACCTTTCAACAATTGATGCTTCGGGATGATGTAGATTCTTTGTATACCCTTTTAAGATCTTCATGTATCACTCAATCAGGTACATCCACCATAAATAAACGGGAACACACAATTTTATTTCCCTGACCGGATGAACAATTAAGTGAACCATGATGTAAAAAAGTGAAGAAGGAAAAAAAATATCCAACTAACACAAGATAATAGCAGCCTATCCTTCCAAGTCATCTAACTTTATAGGGTTAATGACTTTGATACAAATGGCAGTGAAGAAAAAACACAGGCGAGTTATGGCATGCTTGACTTTGTAAGGAAAAATGTCTCAGATCGCCATGGCTTATAGTTATTGTATCAAGACGTGACAATCATAAGACTTCAAGCCAACTAATTTCATATCTTTCAACTACACAAGTCTCTGCATATTTAAAGAGTATCCCAGTGGCACTTTGACATGATAAAGACACTAACAGAAACTTGTCTTCTCCTTTCTTGACAAAGTATGACATGTTAGAGGCAAGTAAATTGTTTTACCATGAAACCTTGGATGTAATTGGTCACGTATACCCATCTCAGCTAGATCTTGATGAGTATTCAAACCATCATTTGTCTTTCCTTGAATGTTAAGAAGCATGCCGATGACACTATCACACACATTTTTATCCATATGCATAACATCGATATAATGTCTAACATCTAGGTCAGACAAGTATGGAAGATCAAACAATATCGACCTCTTCTTTCATATGCAAGTTTTACATCAATACAATGTCTAACGTCAATGCCGAGTGTATACTATTTTTCTTCTATGTTTCAGTTGTACGTAGCTTATATCTTCTTCACAAATAGGGCATGCACGATGGCCCTTAACACTGTAGCCACTCAAATTCCCGTATGCTGGAAAGTCATTAATGGTATAAAATAGCATTGCACACAACTTGAATGTCTCATTTTGATACCCATCAAACACGACAACCCCCTCGTCCCAACACTTTGTATAAAATGACTATTCCCAAACTGTCCAAACGGATAACTCAATATTCAATACAACGATTAATCCAAACTGTTCTAAAGAATCATTGTCTTGAATCTCAAATGGGAAACTAAGGTTCACTCATAATGAACATTAATTGTATATAAAGCAATAGTCATTAATAGAATAAATCAAGTTATAAAAGTATTCGTACGAAAAAAGAGCCTAAAAAAAGTATCAAAGCATTTGTACTATTGATGATGGTCACTAACAATTTCCAACAATGAATCTCATGATGACGATGCAAATAGGAAAAAGAAAAGTGCCTACAAATTAGAATTACATTTACCATAGCAAGAAATAAAAAAAACTAACAATACTCGTGATGGTTATTTTTATTGTTTGTCGGTGAAAATTTGTGGTTAGATAACAATTAACTCCGGAGAAGACAAGTGCACGCCACAACTTAGATACTTTTTTACTAATTTTTAGCCCTTTTAAATTTGTGAGGTTGTCAATAAATTCTAAGATTTATATTAAACACTTGTTGACTACTATATCTTTAGATACAACTCTTTCATTGAATCTATTCAAGTTGGCAGGAGATATAAAGGTTTAGGTTTGAACTTTTTTGTCGTCATCGTACAACAAAAAAAAGATAAATTCTTTCATCACTTTGTTTGATATGAAAAAGAAAATGAAAAATAAGAAACAAAAAGTTTTAAAAAAATATGAAAATTTAAGTAAACTAATTAACAATTAATAATGTGTGTTAATTCATCACTAGATTAGGAATGAAATTTAAATATTGATAATTTTATATGGACAAAAAACCAACTATTATTCGCTCAAGTGTGTCATTGAATTGGATGGAGAAGGGATTAGGTAGCCAGAACCTCACATATAATTTTATATCGTTTTGTTAAATGTTGTATTTTGTATTAATTACTATTTTTTAAATAACCTTAATTACTTAAATGACATGAATTAAAAAGATAGATGTATTCTCTTTATTAAAATGGGAGAGAAAGACCAACACATATTAAATAATTAGGTAAAAATAATTAAATAAAAATAAAGAGAAAATTCAACAATTTTAAGAATAATTTTTTAAAAATAAATTACTAATAAATTTAATATTATTAACTAAATTAATTTACTTTTTTAAAAATAATCTTATATTGAGATATTACTATTTAAGTAGTTAATTACTACATAGACTGTTATTGAGCTAGGACTGTTGGGCTGGGATTGAAAGGGAGGTTTTCGTTTTCAGAATGGTTGGTTGGTTGGGTAGTTTTATCAACTTCGAAAAACATAAGAGGATTGTCTCTTGAAGTGATTTCTACAATCTCTCAATTTGTGGTGTGGTTGTTTACTTGTTATAATGTTTGGAAAATTTAATGTTGATAAAATTATTTTTGGATTTATTTAAAATAATTGAAATATATATTTAAACGAACTTTAGACGTAACTGAAATGTGTAATTTTAGACTTAATTGTAAGTATCACTACTAGAAAATAGACTTTTAACATTGGTTTTTTTGGGGTTTCCACATCTATTTTTATCCGATGTTGAAACCACCAACATTAAAGTATCAACGTTAATATCGATATTCAAAAATCGATGTTAACAAAAGTATACAACATTGATTTTTTTAATAAAATCGATGTCGTATAATAAGAAATAAAAGAAAAAAGTGTAAAATATGCATAATTCAACATCGATTTTTAGTAAAACTGATGTTGATTTTTTTTAATATACTATCTTTTTTTTTAATTTTACCCAAATTAAACCTGCAAATGAAAAAAATAGACCAATCCAGGCAGGTTCACAATATAGTACAAATCATATATGAATTATAAGTAAAATAAATAATGTCAATATACATAAAAAAAAATCATTTCCTATAAGCGATTGTAATTTTAAACTATGTACAATTGTTAAAAATCCCTCTTAACCACCTAGTGTTTCATTTCTAACTCTAAGATAAAATTGTGCACATTGAATCCAACTTGTCTTCGATCTATCAGATTCTAATGGTCTCTAATCAATAAAATATTGCATGATATAATAAAAATGACTTAATAAGTATAAATAAAAATAAGT
Source organism: Glycine latifolia (assembly GCA_013407115.1). Lineage (NCBI taxonomy): Eukaryota > Viridiplantae > Streptophyta > Magnoliopsida > Fabales > Fabaceae > Glycine > Glycine latifolia. Next base: position 123,737 of record QARZ01041095.1, read on the forward strand.
ATAACAAATAAAATTAGTTTTGAAGTAAACAATTACCATCTTCCAGCTATCTCTGAAACCTCGTTGTACTATCGTTGACATCCAGTGCATGACATAATAGCCACATTCTGTGCTTCCTATTTGATTATTACACTATATACAATAACATATTCAAAGTTAAAAGGAAATTAGTGTACATATTAGTAAACGTAATTTTTAAGACATAAACCATTGTTTAAATGACTTACTTTAACTGTAATCCATTTAGCAGTAGCCTTAGATATAGTTCCTTGAGTATTGTGGAATCCCTTCAGAGCACTGGTTAAGAGAAATATGCATGCATATTGTACAATTAACATATTGATGTCTTAGAAATAATAAAGTAAATGTCTTATGAATTACAACAGACTTGTTAATAATCCCTTTCAAATAGTTATCGGGCATATTGTGCAACAATTAGAACCACACGAAGGTCTTAGAATCACATTTGAGAAGATCAAACAGTCCTTAGGGTCGCCTCCTGTGTTGGTATCACTAACAAAAGAAGGTCGTTGAAATTCTATGTATTGGCAGTAACAAAGTCCACCTATTGCTTGTTGGCACAAGCAATTGATGACAAAGCAGAGCGAGTTGTGTATTATTTAAGTAGATTGTTAGTCGATGCTGATTGTAGATACATGGCCATTGAAAAACTTTTAATGATTGTACTTTGCTTGCAGTAAATTAGAATATTATTTGTTGCTAAAAGAAGTATTCATAGTATTTAAAATCGACCTAATTAAGTACTTGCTAAATAGGTCTGCTTTGCCAGGACAAATGATGAAATGTACTTTGAATTAAGTGCATATTTACATAATTATTTTCCATTAAAGGCCATGAAGGTTCAAGCATTAGCTAACTACGTAGCTGATAACCAATGTCGCATTACTTCAAAACAATTAAACTACGCTAATTCTATAGCACGTGATTAACCTAGGCCAACTCAGAGACACAATCAATATGGTTCCAACTTGAATTCACTAGTAAATAATATGGGGATTTTTATCGAACAGTTTGTATGCGATAAACAAAAATTGCAGAAAAACGTAGCAAAATAGAAACTAACAGAATTGATAATAGGTATTTTAAAATAGATTAAGAAGTATCAATCCAATTCACCAAACCAAGTAATGCGAATTATCATAGTTCTTAGATAATGATCTTCTTATGAAAGTTCATTCAATTTCATTAGAAGTAGTTTAATCGAATTAACCCCTAAATTAATTGAAACCACAAACCTAATTGAAATATCATCCAAATAATCTGTGATTAAATGTCGAAATTAGGAAGTGAATCCATAACGTAATCCGTTTTCAATCCTTAACACATTTATAATCATAAAAATCGAATAGAGGATTGAAGAAGAAAATAAACATTCATACAGAAATTGAAATACCAAACCAGAACTGAAATTCTCCTTGCTTGGGTTGGATCCTTGGATTGATTGATTGTTTAGCCTTCCATGATCATCATCAATGGAAGCCCCATGAAATTAGTGCAAGAAAATGAAAGAACAGAAATGAAAATGAAGAACAGTGAAGAACAATGAAGAACAGTTGAGAGAAAATAAGAGAAAGAGTTTTAATTCTAAAAACTTCTAAAAGTCACTACAAAATATGTTTTTGCTAAAATGAAGTATGTAAATCCAAATAACTAAAATCACTAAAATTCAAGTGCGGGATGGGCCATGATTAGGCTCATCTAATCTAACTAATTACTAATTACACCAATTTGCAGCCTAAAATTCAAGTGCAGTGGTTCTGATTTCCAAGCCTAAAATAACCCTCAAATGACAGAATTGGCCTTGGCTTATCTGTAAAAAACTTATAGATATTTTCCTTATCTTTCCAGGGATGACTCACATGCGCCATTTGGAGTTCTATAGAGCTCTCTATGTCTTGCACAAAGAAGATAGGTCAAGTAAGCAAACACTCCGAAAATAAGCAACAATTATCAATTAAGCCCACTTGTTTGCCTAAGGTAAAAACTGAATTAGAATGAGAAAATAAAGTCCAAGAGAAGTCAAATAAGCTAAGAAGAATAGAAAAATATTAAACTAAAAATACTCAATCAAAATACCCCCACTTAAACTTTTGCACTCTTGGGCAAAACTAAAAGAAAGACTAAGAGAAAAGTTCAAGCTAAAGTAAACCACAAACTAAAAGAAAGGTAAGAACAAGACACACATATTTTTCAATGGATCCTAACAATGCACAAAAGTGAGAAAGATGAAAAATGGAACAATGATATTAAGGTTTCAAACAATCCATGAACACATGATCACAAAGTGCAAAGTGAAAAAGTATTTAAGTTAAAATTAAGAATGAACCAAGGTGATAGAAATCTCTCAAAAAGCAACACTCAACCTCTTCTAATGTGTATGAGTTTATGTTTACACTCAAACACCACATGTAACTAGCACATCCAAATTTTGACAAGACTCTAATTCATTCAACTTGAAATACACATGCATCAAAAGATCAAAAGGACTTTATTGGCTTGTAATGTCTGGCTTAGGTAAAGGGTGGGTAAGAAAAGGATATTTAGGCTAAAACTAAGAGAAAAGAGGGGCAATGGAGAGTAAGCCAACAAGTAAAAAGAGGGGTAGAAACAAAGAACTTATAAGGATGAAAATGACTCACAACAACTTTTATTCCATTTTTTTTCTTTTTCTTTGCTTTTCTTTTTCCTTGTATATGCATTTTTTTCTTTGAACTTTTGCTTTGTAAACTCTTTCTTTTCTTTCCTTTTCTTTTCAAATCAAAACAAAATAAAAATATCCCACACTTGTTTGAAACCCACTCCCAAAACAATTCCAAGGCCCCTTTTCTCCCTAAAGTTAGGATAACTTGGTTTTCCATTTTTTGTTTGTTTATAATGAGGTACACAAGAAAGAAAAGGTTAAAGGCTCAAAAAGGGTAGCAATTGATAGCAATGCAAGGATAATTTATTTGGCTAGTGGATAAAAGAAAGAAGGCCTAAATCATCTCAGTCAAAGCATGTGCAACAAGGAATGTCAAAAAAGGAAAGACAAAACATAGAGTAATCTAGCACAAGGGTGAAATCACACATGAAAGAACATGAATGAAATAATGTGATTCATCCACAATGGCCCAATAACTCACAAGGCATAATTCTATCACACATGATCCATCTTAAATTCTATTTCTCAAGCCTACTTATCACTTCAACAATTGCAACAATGATTCACATCAAGCATGAAACCTTTTAATCCAACAAAATTAGTACATTTCTCATAAATTATACAAGTTAGAACTCCTATGAAAAACATGAAAAAATGCCTAAATTCTAATTTTTATTTTCTGAATGTAAAAACAGAATAACAACTAGAGAGAACAAAACAAAACAAATATAGCAAAACAATAATAAATATAGAAAACAGAAAACAGATAGATAAAATAGAAAACAAACTTAAAAATTAAAACAGACAGAATGTAAAAATAGAAACAAAAACAAAAAAAAACAAGCAGAACAATAAACAGCAAACAGAAACAAATAAACAGAAATGTAAATAGAAAACAGATTTTGTAATCTTTCACCCCACACTTGAAATGCACATTGTCCTCAATGTAAGCATGCAATGGGATGCAAACAAAGAGACAACAAATAAAAGAAGGAAAAAGGAAACTCCCAAAATGTCATATTCAAGGCACATCATCACATAAAATTGGTAAGACCAGAGAGATGTCTGCCACAAGCTCCTCCTCCACTAGCGGGGTCTCATGAAATAGCTTGAGTTGGTGACCATTCACTTTTAAGACCTTGCCGGTAACTTCATTTTTAATCTCAATTGCACCATGGGGAAAAACATTAGCAATAACAAAAGGTCCATCCCATCTAGATCGAAGTTTACCAGAAATAAGTTTAAGGCAAGAGTTAAACAATAGCACTTTTTGGCCAATATGGAACTCCTTCATAAGAATCCTAGAGTCATGAAATCTCTTCACTTTCTCCTTGTAAATCTTGGAGTTCTCATAGGCTTCTCAGAGGATCTCTTCAAGTTCTTGCAATTGAAGCTTCCTTTCCATACCCGTTTCATCAAATGCCATGTTACGACTCTTCATCACCCAGTAAGCACAATGCTCAATCTCCACCAGAAGGTGGCTTGACTAACCAAAAACCACCTTGTCGGGAGACATCCCCAAAGGTGTTCGGTAAGCAGTCCTGTGAGCCTATAAAGTATCTTCAAGTAGCTTGCTCCAATCCTTCCTGTTGGGTTGCACTACCTTCTGTAACACTTGCTTTATCTCTCTGTTAAAAATCTCTGCTTGCCAGTTAGTTTGGGGATGATAAGTTGTAGCAACTCTATGCACAATCCCATACTTCTGAGGCAAGGATGTCAATGACCTGTTATAGAAATGTCTCCCCTGGTCACTGATAATAGCTCTAGGCACACTAAACCTGCAAAAAATGTTGGACCTCACAAAATCCACGACAACTTTAGAATCATTAGATCTAGTGGCCTTAGCTTCAACCCATCTAGAAACATAATCAACAGCAAGCAGAATACATAAAAAACCATGAGAAATAGGAAATGGACCCATAAAATCAATACCCCACACATAAAAAATCTCACAAAAAATAATGTGTTGCTGAGGCATCTCATGTCTACATGTAATAGTTCCTCCTACTCTCTGACACTACGCACAAGTGGTGGTAAAGTGATGAGCATCTTTAAATAAAGTGGGCCAATAGAATTGACAGTCCAATACCCTCCTAGCAGTCCACCGAGGACCAAAATGACTGCCAGTAGGTGTGCCATGACAAAACTGAAGAATAGATTGAATCTCATGATCTGGCACACACCTGCAGATCACTTGATCACTACCAAACATCTATAAATAAGGATCATCCCACACATAAAATTTAGCATCACTCTTAAGTTTGAAAATGATATGAATATCTCACACTTAACCAAGAGGGGGGTGAATTGGTTAAACCTTGGTAAATTAAAAATTTCTTTAATCAAAAACAGAGTTCCTAGGATCTTTATCACTTTTCAAAACCAAGAAACTTTATTCAGTCAAGTAGCTCAGCACCAAAGAATTCAATGAATTAAAACTTATATAATTGCTCAAGCAATTTAATTAAGAACACAATGAATATCATGAGTTAAGGGATAGAGAAGCAAAACACAATCAGTTTTATACTGGTTCACTTCAACACTAGAAGCTACATCCAATTTTCTTCCAACCAACACTAGGTTAGAGTTCCACTATTATAATTTTCAGTTCTTACAATCAATTACAATGTCTCCCTTTATCAACCCTAGATAAAGTACAGAAATCTAAAACCCTATTAGATTCTAAGAGAGAAGAGCCTGAGAACACTACTCAGTTCTTTCACCTACAGAACCCTACTCTAGATACATGCAAGAACTCAATTACAATAGCAAATTCACAAAGAAAAATCAAAATGAAAATTACAACCAGATTAAGGAGAGACACAACCTGATGATCCAATGATGCAATGCAAAATGAAATTACCAGCTCAGGTTGAATGATTACAAATCAAATAGCACAACTTTCCTTAATCTTGAAAAGGTTTCAAGCTCCAAGAATGACTCACACACTCATGATTAAAGAACAATGGAGCAAGAAAGAATTTATCCCTTAGAAAACACTTAAGAATGCTTACAAGACTGTTTAAGATCAGAAAATACAAATGGGTAATGTTCCACGAAGTTAGAAAAGCAATTGAGCCATGGTTCTATTTATAACAGATTTTTATAACTGCTTGTAATCGATTAAATCACCATTTTAATCGATTAAAACACTTATGTAATCGATTAAGTCACCACTTTAATCAATTAAAGTGTTCAAGAGTTTTTTGGGTTTGAGCAACGAGCAATTAATCGATTAATACGAGCTGTAATTGATTATTTCAATAGCACTGTGTTTTCTAAAAGACTTGAGTAATCGATTACGAAATGTGGTAATCGATTATGCCAGTGCAGCAAGATTTTCTCAAAACATTGTGTAATCGATTACGAATTCTGGTAATCGATTATTCCAGTAAAACTTGCTTTTCTCAAAGGCTATGTAATCGATTATGAGAAATGGTAATTGATTATGGCAGTGCAATCTTAAAATCATATATAGCCATGTAATCGATTACTACCTATTAATAATCGATTAAAAAGTTCAACAAGACAGTTTACATGAAAACGAAGGTCAAATAATCAATTATTCCGATAGGTAATCGATTATATTGTGCTTGAAAGCTTTCCAGAATTGACCAAGAACAAAATAATTGATTACGAACTTTAAGGTAATCGATTACATCAGTGTAAAATGCATTTTTCCAAAAACCTTTGAATCAGTTTAAAACACTTAGTCTATAACGACCTAAATTTCTACTGATTTTTATTATCTTTATTATTATTTGCTTAAGGATAAATTTCCAAGAAACTTATATTAGTGAAATTTCTAAAATGTACAAATATAGACTTAATATTGTACATAGCCATAGTTCTTGTTACAAAAGTCAATACAAATACAGTACTTTCCATACTTCAGTCTAATACATGACTTCCTTTACTACTCCAGCTCCTCAATGAACCTGATCATGATTGTTATCTAAGAAAAAACATGAAACAAACTTTTGTGAGAAATAAAATTTCTCAGTAGGCAAAGCTAAATCCCAGCTTATTAGTAGGTTAGTAAAACATCAATATATTCAAACACATATATAAGAAATATGCAAGCTATATGAATGCATGAGATGAACTATCCCAAGGTGCAATGGCCTCCACATATCATACTGTATGTGGCTACACCTCGTACTGGATGTAGACGCTGCTATAGTCTTACGCAAACATGCATGAATATTGCCATGTATCCTGCACCTGGGTACTACATATCGTACTGTATGTAGCATCAGATTCTATTTCTCTGAAGCCTCGTATTGGACTTGGAAATAGTAATCCACCTATCTTATCACATCAATATTCATCCATAATAAAATCAAATCCATAAGTGAAACACATATACCTTATGGAAAAATATTTTCATCATATCATCATATGGATTATAAATATGGTTACACCACCATAATATGTATTATAAGTATGGTTACACCACCATATTTTAATCAAGTAAGATTATTACCATCTTTTATGCATAACCAAAGAATAGTTTTAACTATAGAAAAATTATGTTAGTAATCTAACTAATAATCCTCAATATAAATAATATCTAATTCCCTTGAAACCTTCACAAGAAAAGATTCAAACCTAGTATGCAATCTTGATTCTTCTTCCACTTACTTCCTCACTAATTAATCCTCAAAAGTGAATCATTCAATAGTTAAACCATTAAATTACATACCATTCAACCTCTACTTCTAAATTTAAATCAAAATAGTTTCATAAAAATATCAATAGATAGCCCAAAATATCATTAAAATCACCTTCAAAAGATCATCAAATGGGCTTCCATACATCACTAACATTGATGGATATAAATCATCACCTATCTTATGGCTTAAATCAACATATTATCATCAAAGAACAACCTTCAATATCACGAAAATTCAAGCCTAAATAATAACCATAATTCAGCCAACTAAAGCATATAAATTAATCCAAACCATTAATTAACTAGAGATTTAAGCTTAACCTACCTCAAGTGAGTTTGAGTCTTGAGAATGGAATGGATAAATGGCTTCCTTCCTTCCTTCCTTCCTTGGGAAATCCTCTTAGAGATGAAGCCTTGATATCCTTCCACTAAGCTTGTCAAAAGTTCTTCCTAAGGTTGCTAGGTTTCTCACGAAATTTCTTCAAGATGGTGGAGTTTTCTTTTCTTACTTGATTCAAGCTTTAAAAGAGAAAGATGAAATGAAATGAAGGTGATATGAGGGGAGAGGGTGCACGAAATTGAGGTAGAAGAAGTGTTTTGAGAATGGTTTGAACTTAAGGTCCCCCCCCTCCCTTTATATAGTGTTTAGAAATTAATTTAATAATCAAGGACATTTTTGCCCTTCCTAACTTAATGACCTTCATTTGGTTCCATTCTAACTAAATTACCTTCATTTAGTTTTATTCTAACTTAGTTACTTCTTGTTCCATTGAATTGTAACTAAGTGAAATGATGGCTTTTTACTTTTCAAGAAAAATCTTCCTTATCTTAACCTAAGCCATACAAGTGTCCTTCCACTTGTTTCCATCACATGGCTTCCTTTACAAGTGGCATTTCAAGAAGATTCTCCTTCCTTCTACACCTTTCTAAACGTGCTCTTTAAACCTAGGGGGTGGGAACATAAATTTTTCTTCCTTTTATGCCATCACATGTCATTTTTGGTGTTAAGGAAAAATCTACTTCCATTTATAATTTCTACATGGCTTTTTCTTGTAGAAAGTTAATTTTAATTTGAATTCTTTCTCCTAAAAATCATAGGATATAATAGAACTCTAGATATCTTCAAAAATTGGTTTCAATGATAGTTTAAAATTTCTTACAAGAAATCTATATCGAATAATACACATCCTTGCCTACAAGACTGTTCTTATTTTAATTTTGATTGGTCTGTATTATTCTTGATCATCAAAATTACTAATCCATTTTATTAAATAGGTTTATACATCCTACAATTAAGAGATAATTCTATAGATTCTATGTATCATTTTTCCATATTTTTCTTATGCTTGAATTTTCTTAGATAAGGTCTTAAAGTTGTTATCTCGAAAAATGTCCAGAAATTTTATTCTAGAGTTTTGTGTTATAAAATATTTTGATACTTAGTTTGCTAAGTGTATTCTATAATTCCATCATGTTTTTATAAAATTTCTAAATTTATTTGAGCATTTTTGGCTTAGGGGCATATTGGTAATTTTGCCATTCATCCTAGGGGCATTTTGGTCATTTTTCAAAATATCCAAGGGTATTTTTGTAATTTCTACTTCATGGAAAGAGTGATATTGTCATTTTTCTTTAAATATACTTGTATCCAAATATCATCACATTTCCACAATTAATTATAATATAATTTTGAGGATGTTACATAGTCAAATTGCCAAAGTCTTGTGATTTTTATGAAAACAATTAAGTTAATTATGGATTAAATGAATGCAATGCACTTGGATCACCAGAATTGCTTTTCTCTTACACTTTTCACACTAAATTATCTTCAAGGCATCCATTGCATGTTGAAAGCTCCAAACCAATGCTTGAATCAAAGTTCCTTTGCATTCTTTAAGTAGCTCCCCCTGAATCCAGCAAAGTTTATCTATTTGAGACCTAGATGCATGAGGTGGAACAACAGATGCAACTATGAAATTCACAATGTCAGCAAACCAAAGGGTGATATGTGATGAATTCAAGTGCATCAAATGCTTAAATGATCAGCAACCAAGTTTTCCGCACCACTCCTATCCTTAATCTCAATATCAAACTGCTGAAGGAGCAAAGCAAATAAGATCGAAATTTATCTAAAGCAAAAACAATAGCTAAAAGCTCATTCTCCGTGGTGGTGTAGTTAACTTGAGCTGCTTCTAAAGTGCGTGAAGCATAAGCAATGACATAGGATCGTTTATCAACTCTCTGTGACAACATATCCCCAAGTGCATAGTTAGAGGCATCACACATGAGCTCAAAGGAAAGTTCCTAATCTGGTGGCGTCATGATGGGAGAGGTCGTAAGTTTTTCCTTAATTCCTCAAATGCCTATTTGCAAGGCTGATCAATCATAAAGTCTACGTCCTTTTGGAGAAGCTTGGACAATGGCAGTGCAATCTTGCTGAAATCCTAGATGAATCTCCTATAAAAACATGTATGTCCAAGAAAAGAAAGCACTTCCTGCACATAAGCGGGGTAAGGTAAAGAATTAATAACATCAATCTTAGCTTTATCAACCTCAAGACCTCTACTAGAGACTAAATTCCCTAAGACTATACCTTCATGTACCATAAAATGGCATTTTTCAAAGTTAAGAACAAGGTTAGTCCCAATACATCGATCAAGAACTCGAGAGAAACTATCCAAACATGCATCAAAAGAGGAACCATAAGCAATGAAATCATCCATAAACACCTCCATGCAACTCTCTAATAAATCAGAAAAGATACTCACCATGTACTTTTGGAAGGTAGCAGGTGCGTTGCATAGGCCAAAGGGCATCCTAGTGTAGGCAAATGTGCCAAATGGATAGGTGAATGTGGTCTTATGTTGGTTTTCAGATGCAATATGAATTTTCATGTAACCAGAAAAACCATCAAGAAAGCAATAATGTGATTTACCTGCCAACCTCTCTAGAACCTGGTTAATGAAGAAGAGAGATAAATGGTCCTTGTGAGTTGCCTTGTTAAGTCTCCTGTAGTCAATGCAAACTCGCTAACTATTGGCCACTCTAGTCAGAATCAACTCATTATCTTGATTTTTCACAATAGTGATACCCGACTTCTTAGGGACCACTTGGACAGGTGAAACCCAAGTGCTATATGAAATGGGATAGATGATCCCTGCAGCTAGTAACTTCACCACTTCCTTCTTCACCACATCAAGAATAGTGGGATTCAGCCTCCTTTGTGGCTGCCTGCTCCAAGAGTATTCGATGCATGCAGATGCAAGGATTTATTCCAAGAAGGTCAGCAAGTGTCCATCCAATCACCTTTTTGTGGCCTCTCAAAACATGCAACAACTTCTCTTCATGCTCAAGTGATAGGCTACTAGATATGATGACTGGAAGCTGCTGAGCATCATCTAAATATGAATATTTAAGGTGCTCAGGTAATGACTTCAGCTCCAAGGAAGGTGGCTGAATGGTGAAAGGCAAGGAAAGGTTGGTGGCTGACGGAAGGAAGATAGTAGAATCAGAACCTGTATCTGTACCTACAACACAATCCAAGAGAAGTAAGGAGGAAATCTCCACACAAATACTACACACAATAGCAGAATCATCATAGGTACAATTACAAGAGCCAAGATCAAAATCAGAAAAATCAAAAAGTAAATTAGAAATATCTATACTATCTACTGCAACATCAATGATATCACGAAGAAGGACAGAATACTCCTCAGCAGGATGTCGCATGGCCTCAAAAATGTTAAATTGGACAACATTATCACTAAACTTCATGGATAAAGTTCCTGCATACACATCAATTTTGGTCCTGGCTGTCATCAGTAATGGTCTCCCTAGGATCAATGTGGAACCATGGCTAGAAGACTCATTCTCCATATCCAAAATGTAAAAATCTGTAGGAAAAATCAAATTATTAACTCGCACCAGCACATCTTCAATAAGTCCAAGTGGAAGTGCAACACTCATGTTACATAAGTGAATGACAACACTAGTGGGTTTCAAATCACCAAGATGTAATGATCTGTAAACTGGTGTGGGCATGACATTAATGGAGGCTCCAAGGTCACACTTGGCATCTGCAAAAGTACAATTTCCAATGGTGCAAAGGACAGTGAAAGTGCCAGAATCCTTGCACTTCTGTGGCAAGGTGGATAGTGGAATGACATCAACAGTTTTGCCCTTTATAAGTGCAAAAACATTTATGCCTATCTTTACTTGCTCATTTCCCTTCAGCTTCCTCTTGTGGGTGCACAAATCCTTCAAGAACTTTGCATATTTTGGAATCTATTTGATGGCATCCAAGAGGGGAATGTTGACTTCCACCCTCCTGAAAGTCTCAAGTAGATCAGAATCAAACTCCAATTTCTTTGCAAAAATGGATCTAGAATCTGTTTTGGCACCATCATCAATTTTTTTTACCAACATCAATTTTAGCACCAACATTTGGAAGCTCTGTGCCACTCCTTAAGGTAATAGCACTCACATTCTTTGGATTGATAACTGGTTGTGCTGGAATGTTGCCAGAACCTTGTTGCTGCATTTGGTTGATAGTTGTAGCTAACTGTCAAATCTGAGTCTGCAAGTCTTGGATGGTTGCGCTGACATTCTGTTGTAACTGAATGTTGGTGGTTGCCATTTTCTTCACCAAGTCCTTCAAAGAAGGTCCAGAACTGGTTTGCACAGGTTATGCAGGTGTAGGCTGCTGGAACTATGGTTGTTGTCTGAATGGATGAGCTTGGTATTTGCTGGTGGAGGGTTGATATTGCTGTTGTTGAGGTTTGAATAGCTGTTGTTGTTGTGTCTACTGTTGAGGTTGTGGACCAGGACCATACCTCAAATTTGAGTGATCTCTCCAACCAGGGTTATAAGTGTTGGAGTAAGTATTATACTGTTGTTGAGGTCTGAATAGATGTCCAGGTTGTAAGGAAGAAACTTCAGTAGCTTGTTCTATTTCTTGTAGAGTGGGACATGCATCTGTTGGTTGATTAGGTGCACAACAAATACCACACAATCTTGGTTGATTGCCTGCCATCATGTTCTGTTGTTGACCAATAGCAAGTTGTCTCATAAGGTATGCCAACTCTGTTAGTTTGTTCTCCAACCTCTGGTTATCAGCAACCATAGAAACATGAACTTCATTTGCAACAGCCTTGGATGTTGCAGCACCTCTAGTACCAAATTACTGATAGTTGGCTGCCAAGTTAGAAATCAACTGTCTTGCAGCAACAGGAGTCTTGTCCATGAAAGCGCCTCTACTGGCTGCATCTATCATACTCCTATTCATCAACATCAAGCCTTCATAAAAATACTGGATCAGTAGTTGCTCACTGATTTGATGGTGAGGACAGGTAGCACACAGCTTGTTGAATCTCTCCCAGTATTCATACAATGTCTCTCAAGGTAGCCTCCTTATACCACAAATTTCTTTCTAAATGGAAGTTGTTCTGGATGTAGGGAAGAATTTCTCCAACAGTCTTCTCTTCATATCTGTCCAGGTGTTGATAGGATCTGGTTGAAGGTACAACTAGTCCTTGGCCACACCATTCAGAGAGAATGGAAATGCCTTCATCTTGACATAATCCTCATGAATGTCATGTGTTCGCATGGTGGAACACACTACATAAAACTCCTTAAGATGCTTGTGTGGATCTTCACCTGCAAAACCATGTAACTTTGGGAGAAAATGGATTAGTCTAGACTTTAGCTCATAACTAACCTCAGTCTCAGGATACTGAATACACCAAGGTTGGTAAACAACATCAGGTGTAGCCAATTCCTTAAATGTTAGGTTGTTATCAGCCATTGTATCAATAAAAATTTCAGAATCAAGATGTTCAGAAGAATTAGAAATAGACTTAGAAACAAAAGACACTATACTACTATCTAGAACTACACTATCAAATTCATCTAGACTAATATTATTTCTGCTTAGTTTGTGAAATGTCCTATCTATCTCAGGATCATATGAATGAAAATAACTTGGTGTTGACCTAGTCATGCATAGTTCAACTCATAAGACAACTACTCTGCCAGGATACTATTCACAATATATGTTGAAATGAAACAGAATATGGAAAACTGCCCCAAAAAATTTTAGAAAAATTTAAAAACACCACAGTTGTAAAAGATAGGAACACTTCACACTTAACCAAGAGGGGGGTGAATTGGTTAGGCTTGGTAAATTAAAATTTTCTTTAACAAAATCAGAGTTTTAACTTGGGATCTTTATCACTTTTGAAACCAAGAATATTTATTCAATCAAATACTCAGTCCAAGGTATGCAATTGTTTAAGAATAAGTTGATAAGCAATACAAGACAATCAATATATATGGGAAATAAGCAAGCACAAATTTAAACACAAGACACAAGAAATTTATACTGGTTCACTTCAAACACTATGAAGCTACATCCAATTTCCTTCCACTAAACACTAGAATGGAGTTCCACTATTGTAATTTTTAGTCTTACAAGTAATTACAAAGCCTCCCTTTATCAACCCTAGATAAAGTTCAGAAACCTAAAACACTATTAGGTTCTTAGAGACCAACCCACTGAGAACACTACTCAGCACACCCCTAGAGAAACCCTATCTCTAAATTACAAGTAAGAAACCCAATTACAATAGAAATTCAAATACAAATCAAAACAGAGTTACAAACCCAAAGCTAAGGAAAGAAATCACCTGATGATCCAGTGAATGATGATGCATATGAATGAATGAATCAGGTTTAAAGATGATCACAAAACTCAGAACAACTCATTCCTTAAGCTTTGAAAAGAAACTTCTTGCTTCAAGAATCAATCAATAACCCATAGATGATTTAATGTAAGCAAGAACACCCAGAACCCAGAAATCCCCAAGAAAGTATTTAGAATGCTTTAGATTAGCTTAGAATTCAAAATTGACAAGTTACAAATCAAGCACAGTAAGAGTTCTATTTATAACAAACTTTTCCAACTGTCATAATCGATTAAACGCTCCCAATAATCGATTATTTATCATATGTAATCGATTAAATAGCATATGTAATCGATTAATATGTTCTACAGTCATCTGGGTATGGGCAACGAACCAATTAATCGATTATTCCGTCATGTAATCGATTAACACAGTGAGTTCTAGAAAACTTGAAGTTCAAAATGTAACTCAAAATGCACTGTGTAATCGATTACCATTTTTTGTAATCGATTAAGACAGACAGCTTCATGAAACTAGGAACAGCCAAATGAACTATGTAATCAATTACGGATTTTGGTAATCGATTATTGTATAACAAATAGTTAAGCAGAAGTTTATAAAGTAATCGATTACAAGTATTGGTAATCGATTAAGGCAGTGAGCTATGGTTTTCTATTTGGCCTCTGTAATCGATTACAGTCTATTGGTAATCGATTAAAATGTTTATCAAGGTTGTTTATTTGTAAACTAAGGTCAAATAATCGATTAATCCGATACGTAATCGATTACATTGTTCTTGATAAGTTTTCCAGAAAGAGCTAAAAACAAAGTAATCGATTATATGCTTAGGTAATCGATTAAAATAGTGTAAAACAGTATTTTTCCAAAAACCTTTGTTTCAATTTAAACTTTAATCAAATTATCAAAACCTTGTGAATTCTATGACTCTAATTGAAAATCTAAATGAATGATATGAATGCAGTGCACTTGGATCACCAGAGATGCTTCTTTCTTAACAATTAATCACAAGTTATTCTTCAAGTCTTCAAGGCATGTTGAAAGTCCAAAACCAAGCTTGATCTCTTGTCCATTCTTCAAGTGTTTTCTTTGAAACCAACAACAGTAAATATCTATAAATCATGCTTGATTTTTATAATTTTTTTGGTGATTTTAAAAAATCATGAAAACACAAAATAAATTCAAAAATGGTCTAGATCATCGAATTTGGCAATTTGGACCCCTCCTGACCAAGTTCATCCTTCACAAGGTTACCTTGATTTATTAATTTTCTCCATATTCTAGAAAACTTTCAGCCCATTTTGAGATAGTTTGCTGTGAAAAGACTAGAATGCCCTTACGCTAATTGTTAAAATTGTGCTAAAACTCCTACTTAGAGGTCGAATTTGCCAATTTTGACCCACACCACTTTTGCTTAGAATGAGGGATAAACTTTGGACACCAAGTTTCACAACCAAACTCTACAGGATCAAAAATTTCTAGATAGCAAATTGCACAACAAACACACCTAAACTACAGCATTTCTCTCCCTACTACTCATCTATTTTTTCCTTTGTTTTTCCCCTATTTTTCTCTTTTTTTCACTATTTTTGCACCAACACCTCACACACACTTCATAACAACCAACAGAAACAAGGAAAATATGTAAAAAAGTGCAATTGTGTAACAGGATGTAAATATGCAGTGAATGTAAATATTTTTTTTCTTTTATATTTTACTAATGCTATTATCTAATTATGAGTGAATTAAAGTTAGCACACAATGAACCGTGTTCCCGACAACGATGTCAATTTTGATAACTGATGTCGTATCGCTTCAAAAAAATTAAACTATGCTAATTCTATAGCATAGGATTAACCTAGGTCAACTCAGAAATCAATATGGTTCTAACTTGAATTCACTAGTAAATAATAGGGAGATTTTTATTGAACAGTTTGCATGCGATAAACGAAAATTGCAGAAAAATGTAGCAAAATAGAAACTAACAGAATGGATAATAGGTATTCTAAAACAGATTAAAAAGCATCAATCCAATTCACCAAACCAAGCAATGCGAATTATCATAGTTATCAGATAATGATCTTCTTATGAAAGTTCATTCAATTTCATTAGAAGTAATTCAATCGAATTAACCCCTAAATTAATTGAAACCAGTAACCTAATTGAAATATCATCCAAATAATCTGTGATTAAAAGTCAAAATTAGGAAACGAATTCATAACCTAATCGAATAGAGGATTGAAGAAGAAAGTGAACATTCATACAAAAATTGAAATATCAAACCAGAACTCAAATTCTCCTTTCTTGGTCTGGATCCTTGGATTGATCGATTGTTTAGCCTTCCATGATCATCATCATTGGAAGCCCCACGAAATTAGTGCAAGAAAATGAAAGAACAAAAATGAAAATGAAGAACAGTGAAGAACAATGAAGAACAGTTGAGAGAAAATAAGAGAAAGGATTTTAATCCTAAAAACTTCTAAAAGTCACTACAAAATATGTTTTTGCTAAAATGAAGTACGTAAATCCAAATAACTAAAATTACTAAAATATAGTGACTGAGTCACTAGGAAAGGATGGGCCACGATTAGGCCCATCTAATCTAACTAATTACTAATTACACCAATTCGCAACCCAAAATTCAAGTGTAGTGATTTTGACTTCCAAGCCTAAAATGGCCCTCAAAATGATAGAATTGGCCTCGCCTTATCTCTGACAAACTTTTAGATCTTTTCCTTATCTTTCCAAGGACTACTCATATGCACCATTTGGAGTTTGGTAGAGCTCTCTATGTCCTGCACAAGAAATATAGGTCAAGTAAGCAAACACTCCAAAAATAAGCAACAATTATCAATTAAGCCTACTTGTTTGCCTAAGGCAAAAACTGAATTAGAATGCGAAAATAAAAGTCCAAGAGAAGTCAAATAAGCTAAGAAGAATAGAAAAATATTAAACTAAAAATACTGAATCAGTAGTGCAACATCCATGTTTAGATCCTCCAGACCTGTTTGATAGACAAATGGGTTACATAGAAGTTAAGCCATGGATCATGTCATTTGTTGGATCAAAAACACAATTAGTCGCAGGTTCAAAGTGTAACACCTGATCGAATCATACCAGAATGAGAGGGATTTAGAGACTGTATGTATGGGACTGTACATCTAAGGATCGATTAAAGGAACTAATTTGTACTACCTATTGATAACGACTATCAAATCATTATAATACAAGTAAAACCATGATAATTCGGCAGTACAAAAATAACCTAGGTTGACTCAGAGATAAGATTCACTTTGGTTCCTAACTCAATCCACTGATATACAGTAAGGGAATTTCAACGAACGACTTGCATGTAATGAATGAAAATTACAAAAGCACAAATAGGAATTGCAGAAATTGACAGAATTGATGAAAGATATTGTGAAAATACTCAAGAACATCAATCCAATTCATCAAACCAAGCAATTAAATTTATCATAGTTCTACATATAATGTTCTTATTGTGAAAATTTAGTCAATGTCATTAGAAGCGGTCTAATCAGATTAACTCCTAAATCAATTGAAATCATAAATCAGATTGAAATATGATTCAAACAATCTTTGATTAAATTTCAAAAGTTAGGAAATGAATCCATAATCTAATCCATTTTCAATGCTAAGCACATTCATAATCATGAAAATCAAAAATAGGATTCAAGAAGAAGATGAACATTCACACAGAGATTGACATACTAAACCAAAACTCAAAATCTCCTTGCTTGGACTGGATCCTTAGATTGATTGATTGTTTAGCCTTTCATGAATATCACCAGTGGAAGAGCAAAAAAATTTGTGCAAGAAAAGAAAAGAACAAAGATGAAAGGAAGAAGAAAAAGAGAGAAAAAAATTTTATCCTAAAATTTGTACAAGAAGTTTTTCAAATTTGTTTGTACAAAATGAAGTAACTAACTAACTAACTACACTAATATATAGTGACTGAACAAAAGGAAAGGGATGAACTCTGATTAGGCTCATCTAATCTATCTAATTAAGGTAATTGTTGGATTCAGGGGGAGCTACTTAAAGAATGCAAAGGAACTTTGATTCAAGCATTGGTTTTGAGCTTTCAACATGCAATGGATGCCTTGAAGATAATTTAGTATGAAATGTGTAAGAGAAAAGCAATTATGGTGATCCAAGTGCATTGCATTCATTTAATCCATATTTAACTTAATTGGTTTAACAAAAATCACAAGGCTTTGGCAATTTGACTAAGGTTTTAAATTGATTCAAAGGTTTTAAAAGAAAAAGCATTTTACACTACAATAATCGATTACATTAATCACTTAATCGATTACTTTGTTCTTCGTCAAAACTGGAAAACTTTCAAGAACAATATAATCAATTACCTATCGGATTAATCGATTATTTGACCTTCATTTTTCATATAAACTGCCTTGTTGAACTTTTTAGTCGATTATTATCAAGTCGTAATCGATTACATGGCTATATATGATTTTAAGATTGCACTGCCATAATCGATTACCATTTCTCCTAATCGATTACATAGCCTTTGAGAAAAGCAAGTTTTACTGGAATAATCGATTACCAGAGTTCGTAATCGATTACTCAATGTTTTGAGAAAATCATGTTGAACTGGCATAATCGATTACCGTGATTCGTAATCGATTATATAAGCTTTTAGAAAACACATTGTTTCTGGCATAATCGATTACAAATCGAAATAATCGATTAATTTGCTCGTTGCTCAAACCCAGAAAACTTATGAACACTTTAATCGATTAAAGTGGTGACTTAATCAATTGCATAAGTATTTTAATCGATTATAATGGCGATTTAATCGATTAAAGGTAGTTACGAAAATCTGTTATAAATAGAACCATGGCTCAGTTGCTTTTCTAATTTTGTGGAACATTACCCATTTGTATTTTCTGAGCTTAAATAGTCTTGTGAGCATTCTGAAGTGTTTTCTAAGGGATAAAATTCGTTTTTGCTCCATTGTGCATTGATCATGTGTGTTTGAGTCATTCTTGGAGCTTGAACTCAATTCAAGATTAAGGAAAGTTGTGCTTATTGATTTGTAATCATTCAACCTGAGCTGGTAACTTCATTTTGCATTGCATAATCGGATCATCAGGTTGTTTCTCTCCTTAATCTGGTTGTAACTTTCGTTATACATTTTTCTTTGTGAATTGGCTATTGTAATTGGATTCTTGCATGTATCTAGAGTAAGGTTCTCTAGGTGGAAGGACTAAGTAGTGTTCTCAGGTTTTTGTCTCTTAGAATCTAATAGGGTTTTAGATTTCTGTACTTTATCTAGGGTTGATAAAGGGAGACATTGTAATTGATTGTAAGAACAAAAAATTATAATAGTGGAACTCTAACCTAGTGTTGGTTGGAAGAAAACTGGATGTAGCTTCTAGTGTTGAAGTGAACCAGTATAAATATGATTGTGTCTTGCTTCTTTATCCCTTAACTCATTATATTCATTGTGTTTTTGATTAAACTGCTTAACCAATTATATAAGCTTTGATTCATTGAATTCCTTGGGCTGAGCTACTTGATTGAATAAAGTTTCTTGGTTTTGAAAAGTGATAAAGATCCTAGGAACTCTATTTTTGATTGAAGAAATTTTTAATTTACCAAGGTCTAACCAATTCACCCCCCCTCTTTGTTAAGTGTGAGATATTCATATCATTTTCAATTGGTATCAAGAGTTGGTTCTTGAAAGTTACTCAAGATCACTATTTTCTTTTCAAAATGAATACCTCACAAATAACTTTCAAGGAAGGTGCTTCTTGAAACAGACCTTCTTTGTTTAAAGGGGAGAATTTTAGTTTTTGGAAAAATAGGATGAAGATCTTTATTCAATCAAATGACCCAAGTGCTTGGAATGCAATAGAAAAAGGTGCTGTGGTGCCCATCAAAATAGTTGGTAATGATATGATTCTCAAAGAATGGGATGAGATGAATGATGTTGAGAAAAAGGTTGGTCAATATGATTTTAAGGCTAAAAATATGATAACCTCTGCACTTTCCTCTGATGAATTTTTTAGAACAGTTAGATGCACAAGTGCTAAGGAGATGTGGGAGATGTTAGAGATTACTCATGAAGGAACTGAAGAAGTCAGAAGATCAAGGAAGCATTCATTGATCCATGAGTATGAAATGTTTAAGCTGAACACAAATGAAAGCATTTCCCAGCTCCAAACAAGATTCACACACATTGTCAATCATCTCTTGGGACTTGGAAAGACTTTTGATGTTGAGGAACTAAACATCAAGATCTTGAAGTGTCTCACTAGATCTTGGCAACCAAAGGTGACAACAATCAAGGAATCCAAGGACTTGTCCAAGATGTCAATGGCTGCACTCTTTGGTAAGTTACTTGAATATGAATTAGAGTTGTCTCAACTAACTTGTGTTGAAGATGCAGAAAAGAAAGGCAAAGGAATTGCTCTAAAAGTAGCAACATCTAAAAAGGAAAAAGAAGAAGAATCAAGTGATGAGGAAGATGAAGAGAACATGAACTTGGTAGTAAAAAGGTTCAGTAAATTCTTGAAGAAGTGTAAGGGCAAAAGATTCTCAAGGAACACCAAGAACAACAACAACAACAACTAGAAGATTGACAGCAACTTTACATGCTTTGAATATGGGAAACCTGCCCACATTAAGACTGAATGCTCAATCTACTTGAAGAAGCAACAAGGAGACAGCAAAATGAAGAAGGATGGAAAAGCTAGAAAAGCCTATATAGCTTGGGAGGACAATGATTCAACAACCTCTGAATCCTCCACTGAAATTGAGGAAGCAAACATGTGCCTTACCTCCATTGTCAATGAAGATAATGATGATCTCTTAGATGAAGAAGATGAGGTAAATTCTGAACTTGATCAAGCTATTCTTGTTTTCAAGAGATGCACAAAGAGGCTCAAAAGCTTGCAAAATCTAACAATAAACTTAAAGAAAATATCAAAGAACATCTTTCAAAAATCTTAGAATTGCAAACTGAAATTTGCAACTTGAAAGAAGAAAATGAAAAACTTGTTTCAAGTTACAAATTAAATGGTTGTGTATGTGCCTCTTCCTCTACAAGTGTTGACAAATATGAAATGCTGCAAAAAGTTTTTGATGAGTATAGAGTGAACCAAGAAGAGAAAAATATGCAGATTCTTTCTAAGAACAATGATTTGATTGATATCTTACAAAATTTCAACAAGGGAAAATGTGATTTGGAAAATATGTTGAGTGCTCAAAAACATGTTGGAGATACTTCTGGATTGGGGTATAAAAAGGGTTCTAAAAACGCCCAAAAGACAATATTTGTGACCCCAAAACAGAAGAATAAAAGGAGATCAAGAGTCAATCAAAATGTTTTCTTCAAAAAATCTTATAAAGCTGTTGTTTGTAACTATTGTATGGAGAGAGGACACACTTCTTATAAATGTTTTGCAAGAAGGTTCTATGTACCAAATGGTGAATGCATTTGGGTTGAAAAGAAAAAGAAAGCCACTAACCCCTTTGGACCCAACCTCAATTGGGTACCTTCTCCTATGAATTAATTTGAATTCTGTAGGTATGTCTTAGAGCAAGAACTTCCTTGTGGTATCTTGATAGTGGTTGCTCAAGACATATGACAGGTGACAAGTCTTTGCTCACAAATCTTTTTCCTAAAGATGGAGGCTTTGTCACTTATGGAGATAACAACAAGGGTAAGATAATTGGTGAAGGCAACATTGGAGATAGCATTAACACCAAGATAAGCAATGTTCTGTATGTGGATGGTTTGAAGCACAATCTTCTAAGCATAAGCCAATTATGTGACAAAGGTTTTAAAATTTCATTCAATGAGAATTGTTGTATGATTTGTGATGGCCAAAATGGTGAAGTAGTTCATATAGGCAAAAGGAAAGGTAGTATCTATCTACTTTCTATTGACCATGCATTCTTTCACAAAACTTCATGCTTAATGAGTAAGTTAGATGAATCTTGGTTGTGGCATAGGAGAGCTAGTCACATCAACATGCACCATATAAACAAGCTTATTAAAAAGGACTTAGTGATTGGTTTACCAAAACTCAAATTTGAAAAGGACAAACTTTGTGATGCTTGTCAAAAGGGGAAACAAACTAAAATCTCTTTTCAAAGAAAAAATATTGTTTCCACCTCTAGACCACTTGAATTGCTACACATTAATTTGTTTGGGCCTTCTAGAACTATGAGTTTGGGTGGCAATTATTATGGACTTGTGATTATTGATGATTACTCTAGATATACTTGGACTTTGTTCTTGAAATCCAAAAGTGATGCTTTCCATGCTTTTAGAAAATTAGCCAAAGTTGTTCAAAATGAGAAAAGCAACAAAATTGTCTCAACAAGAAGTGATCATGGTGGGGAATTCCAAAATGAACATTTTGAAAACTTTTGTGAAGAAAATGGAATTAACCACAATTTTTCAGCTCCAAGAACACCTCAACAAAATGGTGTTGTGGAGAGGAAAAATAGATCCCTTGAAGAAGGTGCAAGAACACTTCTCAATGAGACAAATTTACCAAAATATTTTTGGGCTGATGCAGTTACTACAGTTTGCTATACTTTGAATAGATTTCTCATAAGGCCTATTTTGAAGAAAACCCCTTATGAGTTATGCAAAGGCAGAAAACCAAACATCTCTCACTTGAGAACCTTTGGCTGCAAGTGCTTTGTGTTAAATAATGAGAAAGAATCACTTGGAAAGTTTGATGCAAAGGCTGATGAAGCTATATTTCTTGGATATTCATTACAAAGTAAAGCTTATAGAGTTTTCAACAAAAGAACTACGTGCATGGAAGAATCTGTTCATGTAATTTGTGATGAATCTAACCCCTCAAGAGAGGAAAAGAAATGTGATTTAGATGCAGGTCCTATGGAAGAAATTGTCCAGCCTATTAAAGAAAAAGAAGAACCAAGAGCTGTAACAATTCCATCATCACCTAATCAAGTGCCTAAAGATTGGAGAACAACAATAGATCTTTCCCTTGATAACATCATTGGTGAAGTTTCAAAGGGAGTTTCCACTAGATCCTCATTATAAAATCTCTGTTGTGACATGGCTTTTGTATCACAAATTGAACCAAATAGTATTGATCAAGCATTATTAGATGAACATTGGTTAATAGCAATGATGAGTTGAATCAATTCAAAAGAAATGAAGTTTGGGAGTTAGTCCCTAGAACATCAACTCATAAACCTATTGGCACTAAATGGGTTTTTAGAAATAAGCTGGATGAAAGTGGAATCATAGTAAGGAACAAAGCTAGATTGGTTGCTAAAGGATACAACCAAGACGAAGGCATTGACTATGATGAAACTTATGCTCCAGTAGCCAGATTAGAAGCCATTAGGTTATTGCTTGCATTTGCTTGTTTGATGAATTTCAAATTGTTTCAAATGGATGTCAAAAGTGTTTTCTTAAATGGATACATTGAAGAGGAAGTCTATGTAGAACAACCTCCTAGATTTATTGATTATAAACATCCAAACCATGTTTACAAACTAAGAAAAGCATTGTATGGTTTGAAACAAGCACCTAGATCTTGGTATGAAAGGTTAAGTAAATTTCTGGTTGAACAATCTTTCATAAGAGGTTAAGTTGATAAAACCTTGTTCATAAAAAGAAAAGGAAATGATATACTATTAGTTCAAATTTATGTTGATGATATAATTTTTTGGTTCAACTAACACATCAATGTGCAAAGAATTTTCAGTTACAATGCAGGGAGAATTTGAGATGTCAATGATGGGTGAACTCACATTCTTTTTGGGACTACAAGTCAAGCAATTAAAGAGTGGAACTTTCCTTAGTCAATCGAAGTACTGTCAAGAGATGATTAAAATGTTTGAGATGGATAGTTGCAAAGATGCTGCAACACCTATGGCCACTTCTACTTATCTTGACATAGATGACAAAGGTAAAAGTGTTGATGAGTCCAAATATAGGGGAATGATTGGTTCATTGCTATACCTTACTGCTAGTAGGCCTGATGTAATGCTAAGTGTTTGCTTATGTGCAAGATATTAAGCAAATCCAAAAGAATCTCACCTTACAGCAGTCAAAAGAATCCTCAAATACCTTAATGCAACACCAAAAGTTGGATTATGGTATCCCAAAGGTGCTCAAATCAATATTATTGGATATTCTGACTCTGATTTTGCAGGATGTAAACTTGATAGGAAAAGCACAAGTGGTACTTGTCATCTCCTAGGAAGCTCACTCATATCTTGGCATTGCAAGAAACAATCTTGTGTGGCTTTGTCAACTGCTGAAGCTGAATATATCTCAGCTGGGAGTTGCTGTGCACAAAGCTTATGGTTAAAACAACAATTGCAGGATTTTGGAGTTGATCTTAAGGAGACACCCCTGCTGTGTGACAACATGAGTGCCATCAATATCTCAAAGAATCCTATTATGCACTCAAGGACCAAGCACATTGAAATAAGACATCACTTTCTTAGAGACCATGTGCAGAAAGGTAATATCTAGATTGATTTTGTTGATACAAACAACCAATTGGCTGATATATTTACAAATCCCCTTGATAGAGATAGATTTTACACTCTAAGAAACATGTTAGGCATTCTTGATGAATCAAATATTTGCTAACATGCTTGATTTGTGCCAAACCATGAGAAATACTTGAATGATTGCTTAATAATTAGTTACATTTGAAAATTCGAAGTTGGGCTGCATAAGAACTGTTCATTCTGCATAAATGACTGTAATAATCGATTATGTATTGAGATAATCGATTAAAATCACTTAGAAAGCCACTGGGAATGAAATAATAGCTCATGTAATCGATTACATAATGAAAATAATTGATTATTCTTCATAGAATTCCTTTTCAAAAAATACATTCCACTGGAATAATCGATTAAACCAACGAATTAATCGATTACACAAGCTTCAAAATGTTTTGCAAAATATCAACCCCACTGGGATAATCGATTACTTCACGGAATAATCGATTAAATTGCTTTGAAACTCATTGAAATTTGTCTTCACAGTGTGATAATCGATTACATATAAGGGTAATCGATTACAATGCTTCTTCCTCAACCATACTGATATGAAATAATCGATTAGCTTACGAATTAATCGATTACAGTACGTTTTAAAACTAAAATTTGTGAAGAATTAATCGATTACACATGGAATATAATCGATTAAATATGGAGTTACTGCAACCTTGCACGTTTTTCTTGGAAATTGTAACTGCCCAACCATATCTAATTCAAATTTAAAACCCATTGCAATGCCTTAACTACTTCTAACAGCTATATTTTTTTTGAATATTTGAACAATAGAAGCCTCAAATTAGTCTATAAATAAGAGCCTTGCATCCATGTAATACTTTGCACCAAAACCTCTTCTATTTCTTACTATTTTTTTTCTGAGTGTTCTTTGCGCCTGTGTATTTAGAAAATCCTTACCTAAGATGTCTACCCCTAAAAGAGTTCGGACTGGTAAAAGAAAAGTAGGTGAATCCTTGTCCAATCCTCCTCCTCCTCCAAATAGACTTGATCTTTGGTTCACAAACGAAACAGACAAAATGAACTATCTTCAGTTCTCTGCCACTAAACCTATTTGCTCACCCAAATACCTAGACCTGACCTGGTTTATAAGGGAAGGTTTTCAATTCCCTGCTTATCTAGAAACCCAAGGTCTTAGGATGTTTTTAGAAATGAAGGGTACCTTTTACCCTGAACTGGTAAAGGTTTTCTATACCTGTGCCAAGGGTTCCATGAATGGTACCATGAAATCCAAGGTGAAGGGTATCACTATGGAGATCACCCATGAAGTCTGGGAATCAGTTGCTGGCCTTGTATGTGAAGGCGCAAGAAAATTTAATGAGAACCCAGAGGGTTACAACAAGCTAGACACCTATAGGGAAATGTTATATGACCCCCATATGCAAATCAGAAATAGATTGGGAAGGGGGCATGTGCATGGAAGAATCTGTTCATGTAATTTGTGATGAATCTAACCCTTCAAAAGAAGAAAAAGACTGTGATGTAGATGCAGGTCAAATGGAAGAAAATGTCCAGCTAGAAAAATTATCTATCAATGAAAAGGGTGAACCTAGTGCTGAAGCAATTCCATCAACTTCCAATCAAGATCCAAAAGAGTGGAGAACTACAAAAGACCTCTCACTAGACAACATCATTGGAGAAGTGTCAAAGGGAGTTTCTACTAGATCTTCTCTTAGAAATTTATGTTGTGATATGGCTTTTGTTTCTCAAATTGAACCTAAAGATATTAATCATGCCTTACAAGATGAACACTGGATGCATGCCATGCATGAAGAACTGAATCAATTCAAAAGAAATGAAGTTTGGGAACTTGTTCCTAAACCATCATCAATTAAGCCTATTGGTACAAAATGGGTTTTTAGAAACAAATTAGATGAAAGTGGAATCATAGTAAGAAACAAGGCTAGATTGGTTGCCAAAGGTTACAACCAAGAGGAAGGCATTGACTATGAGGAAACTTTTGCTCCAGTTGCAAGATTGGAAGCAATTAGGCTATTACTTGCATATGCATGCTTAATGGATTTCAAACTTTATCAAATGGATGTCAAAAGTGCCTTTTTAAATGGTTACATAGAGGAGGACATATATGTTGAACAACCTCCAGGTTTTTCTGATTTTAAACATCCTACTTATGTCTTTAAACTTAAAAAGGCCCTCTATGGTTTAAAACAAGCTCCAAGATCATGGTATGAAAGATTGAGTTAGTTTTTACTTGATCAATCTTTTGTAAGTGGCAGTGTTGATAAAACCTTGTTCATCAAGAGGCATGAGAATGATATCCTATTGGTTCAAATATATGTTGATGACATTACCTTTGGCTCAACTAACCAAATGCTTTGTAAAGAATTCTCTGCAGCTATGCAAAATGAGTTTGAGATGTCTATGATGGGTGAGTTAACTTTCTTTCTAGGACTTCAAATTAAACAAATGAAGAAAGGAACTTTCCTAAATCAATCAAAGTACTGCCTTGAAGTCATCAAGAAGTTTGAAATGGAGAAAAGTAAAGATGCTACAACTCCATTAGCAACCTCAACATACCTTGATTCAGATGAAAAAGGGAAGAAGGTGGATGAATCCAAATTTAGAGGAATGATTGGATCCTTACTTTATTTGACAGCTAGCAGACCAGATATTATGCTAAGTGTTTGCTTGTGTGCAAGATACCAAGCAAATCCAAAAGAGTCACACCTTACAGCAGTCAAAAGGATCATCAAATACCTCAAGGCAACACCCAAAGTTGGGCTATGGTATCCTAAGGGTGCACCAATAAGTATTATTGGATTTTCTGATTCTGATTTTGCAGGATGTAAACTTGATAGGAAAAGCACAAGTGGAACTTGTCATCTCCTTGGAAGCTCACTCATATCATGGCATTGCAAGAAACAAGCTTGTGTGGCCTTGTAAACTGCTGAAGCTGAATATATCTTAGCTGGGAGTTGTTGTGCACAAAGTCTATGGCTTAAGCAACAATTGCAAGATTATGGAGTTGATCTTAAGGAAATACCACTACTTTGTCACAACACAAGTGCAATAATTATTTCAAAGAATCCTGTCATGCACTCAAGGACCAGGCACATTGAAATTAGACATCACTTCATAAGAGATCATGTGCAGAAAGGTAACATCAAGGTAGAGTTCATTGATACCCATAATCAACTTGCTGACATATTTACTAAACCATTGCCAAAGGACAGATTTTATGCACTTAGAAACATGCTAGGCATTCTTGATGAAAGTAATCTATAGTAGCTTGTTCATTATATGCTTGTCCATAACTATTTGAAGCCTCATTACTACATTTGTTCTCGAATGATTGAAATTCGAAATGATCTGCAAAATGCTCTGTTTCTTATGCATTTACAGTAGTAATCGATTACACCTCGGGTTAATCGATTAAATTCATCAAAAATCACATCCTGTGTGCAAGTGGTACTCTAGTAATCGATTACACTGACCCTGTAATCAATTATTCTTCATAATAAAATCCTTCTCTCAATTTAAGCAACTCACTGGGATAATCGATTACACATCGGGATAATCGATTACCACTCATAAAATCCATTCCTCAGTTTGAGTGTCTCACTGTAATAATCGATTACCACTTTTGATAATCGATTAAAATACACAGAATCCATCCCTCAGTTTGTGTAACCCACTGGAATAATCGATTACCACTCGGGATAATTGATTACATAAGTCCTGATACTTGAGAAAAATCCCAAATTAACAATTTAATCGATTACATTATCACATAATCGATTACATGTTGTCTTCTACCTCTGACTGGTAAGGAAATAATCGATTACACCACGGGATAATCGATTACCATTAGCAATTTATGTGTCACAAATGTGCTAAAATAATCGATTACTTAACGAAATAATCGATTAGCTATGCTGTTGTGTGGGTTCAAACAGTTTTTTTTTTCTAGAAATGTAACTGCCCTATCAAATCTAAAGCAAATCCAAGGCCAATGAAGTGCCTTAACTACTACCAACAGCTACCTTTTTTCAAAAATATGGACGTTAGGAGCCTAATTTCTGCCTATAAATAGTGCATTGCATCAAAGGAAAATCTGCACCATTGTCTATCTTCTCCCTCTGAACTTTCTAGTTTTCTAAGCCTTCTTGTGTCAAAACCTCTCTTCTGAAACCATGTCAAACCCTACACCAAAACGTGTCAGATCCTCTAAGAGAAAAGTGGGCGAATCTTCATCCAACCCACCTCCACCTCAGCCCCCAAACAGACTTGATTTGTGGTTCTCCACAGAGTCTGATAAAATGAACTATTTCCAATTCAATGCCACCAAACCTGTAGCCTCCCCTAAATACCTTGAGTTAGATTGGTTTATTAGGGAGGGATTCCAATTCCCAGCCTCCTTTGAAGCCCAAGGGCTTAGAAGATTTTTAGAAATGAAGGGTACATACTACCCTGAATTGGTAAGGGTGTTCTACACCTGTGCCGAAGGATCCATGGATGGGAACATGGTCTCCAAAGTCAAGGGTGTGACAATGGATATTACCCCTGATGTTTGGGAGTCTGTGGCTGGTGTAATATGTGAGGGTGCTAGGAGGTTTGATGACGAACCAAATGGGTACAACAAAATGGACACATATAGGGAGATGTTGCATGATCCACACATGCAACTTAGGAACAGATTGCGGACTGGACCTATGACTCCTGATGGTAGACTCCTCCATTACATAATTACCTATGTAATCACTCCAAGGGCTACCAATCATGCCCAAGCAACAGATGAAGACCTTCAATTGGTCTATGGCTTGAAGAACAACATACCCATGAATTGGGTACTCATCTTTGAAGAAATCATGCTCAAATCCAAAAGGTTAACAAACTATCATTTTCCCTATCCTGTGTTGGTGTCAAGGTTTATTGACCACTTCAATATTGATATTGAAAATGAAGTGGTTGATAACACCAACTCCTCCAACAGCTTAATCACAGAAAAGCACCTCACCAAAATGGCCATGAGGAAGACCCCTGCTGGGTGGGTCATGGCTGGTCAAGCTCCTGCTACTGCTGCTGCTACTGAAGACATTGAAGTACACCAAGTGGCTGATTCTAGAGATGAAGAAGAAGGGAATCCTCAACAGCCTCTCTACTCTCAGTTTGAGTCCTTGATGCTGGAGAAAATGGACTCCATGCTTAAATTGCAAGAGGACTTCAAAGCTGAAACTCATGAGGCTTTAGAAGATATTAGGGAAAGGCTAGACTCCTTAGAAGCAAACATGAATGATAATGCTTCTGTAGAATTCTAGGATTGCCTTAAATTTCACTATGTAATGTCTTTATAAAATTCTAGGACTGTTTCTTTTTAAATATCACTATGTAATGGCTCCCTTATGCATCAATATAACATCTTTATTTCATTTTCCGTTGTGCCTGAATTGTTTTTGACTTTTAACAAGCCAAATAGGGGGAGAAATATTTGATTAAGGGGGAAAATTTACTAAACGTGTATGCTCTGCAGTATGCTCTGTTTGCCCCTGTTTTTTGTTCCATTTTTTCCCAAAATCTTGAACTGAATGGATGCTAGCATTCACAAATGCTTTTAACACTTGTCTTGGCAAAAGGATTGAAATTTTCAGGTTTGTAAAGCTCAAAGTTCTTCAAATTAAATTCAACAATTAACTCCAAGCCTTACTGTTAATTTACTAACGATTTGGCATGTTTAAAGCCAAAAAGGGGGAGATTGTTGGTTTCAAAGGAATCACTTGAAGAATGGACAAAGAATCAAGCTTAGTTTTGAACATTCAACATGCCTTGAAGCCTTGAAGATTAATTTGTGATTAAATGTAAAAGGAAGAAGCATTTCTGGTGATCCAAGTGCATTGCATTCACATCATTCATTCAAGTCTTTAATTAGAGTTATAGAATTCACAAGGCTTTGATAATCTAATTAAGTTTCTGAATTGAATTAAAGGTTTTTGGAAAAATACACTTTCTACTAGTTTAATCTATTACCTAATAATATAATCGATTATTTTGTTCTTAGCTCTTTCTGGAAAACACTTCAAGAACAATGTAATCGATTACGCATCGGATTAATCGATTATTTTGCCTATGATTACATATAAATAGCCTTGCTAAACGTTTTAATCGATTACCAAAAAATAGTAATCGATTACATCATATGTCTCTGGCTAACTATTTTGATACATTAATCGATTACCAAATATTGTAATCAATTACATAGTTCAAACATGTTTTCTAAAGCTCACTGTCTTAATCGATTACAAAAATCCGTAATCGATTACACAGCGTATTTCAAATTACACTTTGAACTTCAAGTTTATAAAGCTCACTGTCTTAATCGATTACAAGACGGAATAATCGATTATTCTATTCGTTGCCCATACCCAGATTCTTGTAGAACATAATAATCGATTACATGGTTTATTTAATTGATTACATATGTGAAATAATCGATTAATGGGCACATTTAATCGATTACTGACAATTACAAATATTTGTTATAAATAGCACCCTTGCTCAGCTTGTTGTATAACTTGACCACTTCGTAATCTGAGCTAGATTAAGCTTCCTAAATACTTTATTGGTGATTTTTGGGTTCCATGAGTTCTTGCTTTCACTAAAACACCTATGGGTTATTGAGTGATTCTTGAAGCAAGAAGATTCTTTTCAAAAGTTAAGGAAAGAGATGTTCTGAGTTTTTAATTCCTTCTTTCAACCTGATTCATTCATTCATGTGCATCATCATTCATTGGATCATCAGGTGATTTCGTTCCTTAACTTAGTGGTTGTAATTCTATTTTGAATTTGTATTTGAGTTTCTATTGTAAATGGGTTTCTTGCTTGTAATCTAGAGAAATGGTTTCTCTAGGGGTTGTGCTAAGTAGTGTTCTTAGTGGGTCTGTCTCTAAGTTTCTAATAGTGTTTTAGAATTACTGAACTTTATCTAGAGTTGATAAAGAGAGACTTTGTAATTACTTGTAAGAACAGAAATTTGCAATAGTGGAACTTCACTCTAGTGTTGAGTGAAAGAAACCTGGATGTAGCTTCATAGTGTTTGAAGTGAACCAGTATAAATCTCTTGTGCTTTGATTTTAATTTCGTTCTTGAGAAATTCCTGTTTATCTTGATTGTCTTGCTTTGCTTGTAAATTTGATTTTGAGCCATTGGATACCTTAGGCTGAGCATTTGATTGAATAAACATTATTGGTTTCAAAAGTAATAAAGATCCTAAGAAAAACTCTGATTATGTATTAAGAATTTTTTAATTTACCAAGGTTTAACCAATTCACCCCCATCTTGGTTAAGTGTGAAGTGTTCCTATATTTTACATTATGGACCACACCAACTCCAGTACCAGTCTCATCCAAAGTAAGCATCTTACAAAGCTTGGCATGATGAAGACACCACAAGGATGGGTGATGCCAGGTCCACAACCAGTGCCTCAACCTCCTGCTGATCCTGGTGCTCAAGAAGAAGCTTCTGAGGATGAAGAAGGGGACCCCAATCAGCCCATGTACACCCAGTTTGAATCATTGATGCTGCAGAAGATGGATGGGCTTCTTCAAATGCATCATGACTTTAGAGCTGAGACTAATGTCTCCTTAGATGCAATAAAAACTAGGCTAGATACTATAGAGGCCACTTTAGAAGCGGATGATTCTGTTTCTTTCTAAAAAGGCCTATGTTTGTTTAGTTTCTTTTACTCTGTTTTCTTTTACTTTGTGTTTTTTATGTAATGATTCCTCCTTAATGATATAGACTTCCATTATGGTCCCTTTTTTCCTTAGTTGCTGTGCACTTTCTTTAACAAGCCAAATAGGGGGAGAAATAATTGATTTTGATTGATTTTGGACAAGCTCTACATACTACTCTGTTTATCCCTGTTTTTTGTTCCAAATTGTGCCCAAATTTTGAGTTGAATGGATTGTGCAATTTAGGGGGAGCTGAGTACTTAAAATGAACCTATCAAGCACATAAAACATGTAAATGAATGTTGAATGAATCACAGATACTTTTAACACTTGTTCTTGGCAAGAAAATTGGAAATTTTCAAGTTTGTGAAGCTCAAGCTTTTCCGAATATGATTCCTCAATTAACTTCAAGACCAACTGGAAATCAATTGAAGATTTGGAATGTTCAAAGCCAAAAAAGGGGAGATTGTTTGATTCAGGGGGAGCTACTTAAAGAATGCAAAGGAACTTTGATTCAAGCATTGGTTTTGAGCTTTCAACATGCAATGGATGCCTTGAAGATAATTTAGTATGAAATGTGTAAGAGAAAAGCAATTATGGTGATCCAAGTGCATTGCATTCATTTAATCCATATTTAACTTAATTGGTTTAACAAAAATCACAAGGCTTTGGCAATTTGACTAAGGTTTTAAATTGATTCAAAGGTTTTAAAAGAAAAATCATTTTACACTGCAATAATCGATTACATTAATCGCTTAATCAATTACTTTGTTCTTCGTCAAAACTAGAAAACTTTCAAGAACAATATAATCGATTACCTATCGGATTAATCGATCATTTGACCTTCATTTTTCATATAAACTGCCTTGTTGAACTTTTTAATCGATTATTATCAAGTCGTAATCGATTACATGGCTATATATGATTTTAAGATTGCACTGCCATAATCGATTACCATTTCTTGTAATCGATTACATAGCCTTTGAGAAAAGCAAGTTTTACTGGAATAATCGATTTCCAGAGTTCGTAATTGATTACTCAATGTTTTGAGAAAATCATGCTGAACTGGCATAATCGATTACTGTGATTCGTAATCGATTATATAAGCTTTTAGAAAACACATTGTTTCTGGCATAATCAATTAAAGATCGAAATAATCGATTAATTTGCTCGTTACTCAAACCCAGAAAACTTATGAACACTTTAATCGATTAAAGTGGTCACTTAATCGATTGCATAAGTATTTTAATCGATTATAATGGCGATTTAATTGATTAAAGGTAGTTACGAAAATCTGTTATAAATAGAACCATGGCTCAGTTGCTTTTCTAATTTTGTGGAACATTACCCATTTGTATTTTCTGAGCTTAAACAGTCTTGTGAGCATTCTGAAGTGTTTTCTAAGGGATAAAATTCGTTCTTGCTCCATTGTGCATTGATCATGTGTGTTTAAGTCATTCTTGGAGCATGAACTCAATTCAAGATTAAGGAAAGTTGTGCTTATTGATTTGTAATCATTCAACCTGAGCTGGTAACTTCATTTTGCATTGCATAATTGGATCATTAGGTTGTTTCTCTCCTTAATCTGGTTGTAACTTTCATTTTACATTTTTCTTTGTGAATTGGCTATTGTAATTGGATTCTTGCATGTATCTAGAGTAGGGTTCTCTAGGTGGAAGAAATGAGTAGTGTTCTCAGGTTCTTGTCTCTTAGAATCTAATAGGGTTTTAGATTTCTGCACTTTATCTAGGGTTGATAAAGGGAGACATTGTAATTGATTGTAAGAACAGAAAATTATAATAGTGGAACTCTAACCTAGTGTTGGTTGGAAGAAAACTGGATGTAGCTAGTGTTGAAGTGGACCAGTAAATCTGATTGTGTCTTGCTTCTTTATCCCTTAACTCATTATATTCATTGTGTTTTTGATTAAATTGCTTAACCAATTATATAAGCTTTGATTCATTGAATTCCTTGGGCTGAGCTACTTGATTGAAAAAGTTTCTTGGTTTTGAGAAGTGTTAAAGAATCCAAGAGAAGTCAAATAAACTAAGAAGAATAGAAAATTACTAAAATAAAAATGCTTAATCAAATTTCCCTACACTTTATCTTTTGCACTTCTGGGCAAAACTAAAAGAAATACTAAGAAAAAAAATCAACCTAAGTAAACAAACTCAAAGAAAGGTATGAACAAGGAACACACATTTTTCAATGGATTCTAACAATGGCCAAAAGTGAGAAAGATGGAAAATGGAAGAATGATATCAAGGTAAAAAGCAATCCATGAACACATGATCACAAAGTGCAAAGTGAAAAACTAGTCAAGACAAAATTAAGAATGTACCAAAGTGATAGAAATCTCTCATAGAACAACACTCAACCTCACCAAATGTGTATGAGTTTGTGTTTACACTCAAGCACCATATGTAACTAGAACGTCCAAATTTTGACAAGACTCTAATCCATTCAATTTGAAATACACATGCATCAAAAGATCAAAAGGGATTTTGTTGGTTTGTAATGTATGGCTTAGGTAATGGTGGATAAGAGAAGGATATTTAGGCTAAAACTAAGAGAAAAAAGGGGCAATGAGGAGTAAGCCAACAAGTAAAAGAGGGGTATGAACAAAGAAACAAGAAGGAGAACAACAAAATTAAAATAAAAAGAACTTACAATGATGAAAATGAAGCATAACACACTTTTATTGCAATTTTTTTTGTTTGTACTTCTTTTTCTTTATTTGTACATTTTTTTTCTTTTCTTTGAACTTTTGCTTTTTATACTCTCTCTTTTTTTTCTTTGTTTTGTTTTTCTCTTTCATCATCCTCTTTGTTTTTCACAAATCAAAAGAAAATGAAATGACAAAAATTAAGGAACTTTCATGAAAAACAAAATACAAATCCCCTATACTTGTTTAAAACTCACTCTCAAAATAATTCCAATACCACTTTTCTCCCTAAAGTTAGGACAACATGGTTATTTGGCTTCTAATGAGCTACAAAATGAAAGAAAGGGTTATTTGCCTAGTGGCTAAAAGAAAGAAGGCTAAAGCATTTCAACCAATGCATGTGCAACAAGGAATTACAAAAGAGGCAACACAAAACCTAGAGTAATCTAGCACAAGGGTGAAATCACCATGAAAGAACATGAATGGAATAATGCAATTCATCCACAAAGACCCAAAAACTCACAAGGCATAATTCTATCACACATGATCCACCTAAAATTTTATTTTCCAAGCCTACCTATCACTTCAACAATTGCAGCAATGGTTCACATCAAGCATGAAACCTCTAAATCCAACAAAAATTGGTACATTTCTCAAAATTTATACAAGTTAGAAATCCTATGACAAACATGAAAAATGCCTAAATTCAACAAAAACAGAAAACAACAATTGCAAAATCTTTTATTTCTTTTATTTTTTTGTATGTAAAAATATTAAAACAACAAAACAAAACAAATACAGATAAATAAAAATAGAAATAGACAAAAATAGCATACAACTAAACAAAACATAAAACAAATACAGACTCAAACTAAAACATAATATAGACACAAAAAATAACAACAAATACAAAAAATAAAAAAATAGAGAAAACAAATAAAACAAAAAACAAAAAATACAACAAAAAAAAATAGAAAACTGAAAACTGATTTTTTAAATCCTTCCCCCACACTTGAAGTGCAGATTGTCTTCAATGTGAGCATGAATTGAAATGGAAACAAAGAGACAACATATAAAAGAAGGGAAAAGGCAACTCCTCAAGTGCCATTTTAGGCACATTATCACATAAAATTAGAAAGACCAAATAGAGATCTGCCACGAGTTCCTCCTCTAGTTGAGGGCTCTCATGAAAAAGCTTAAGTTGGTGACCATTCATTTTGAAGACTTTGTCGGTAACTTCATTTTTAATCTCAACTGCACCATGGGGAAAAACATTAGTAATAACAAAAGGTCCATTGATTGAGCGTTTTTAGTTTAATATTTTTCTATTCTTCTTAACTTATTTGACTTTTCTTGGACTTTTATTTTCTCACTCTAACTAAGCTTTTGTCTTAGGCAAACAATTGGACTTAATTGATAATTGTTGCTATCAGTTGCAATATTGACTTTTTTGTCTTATCTTCTTTCTGAACATCTTACCTTCCTTGTCTATCTTCCTTGTGTAGGACTAGAGGATTCTACAAAACTCCAAGTGGATCATATGAGTACTCACTGTAAAGATAAGGAAAAGAGCTACAATTGTGTCAGAGATAACCTAGCCTAATTCTGTGATTTTGAGAGTTATTTTAGGATTGGAAGTTAGAACCTCTGCACTTAAGTTTTGGGCTGCAAGTTGGGCTTTGATTGGTGTAATTAGCATAATTAGTTAGATTAGATGGACCTAATCAGGGCCCACCCTTTCCTACTGACTCAATCACTATATATATTAGTGTAATTAGTTAGTTAGAAATTATTATTTTTCATTTGGTACAAAATTTTTTTTTAATCTTTTTACAAGTTTTTAGAATTAAAATCTTTACTCTCTTTTTCTCTCAACTGCTCTTCATTATTCTTAAGTTTTCTTTTTCATTCACTTTTGTTCTTCTATTTTCTTGCACAAATATCATGGCATTTCCATTGATGATGATCATGGAAGGCTAAACAATCGATCAATCCAAGGATCCAGTCCAAGCAAGGAGATTTTGAGTTCTGGTTTGGTATTTCAATTTTTGTGTGAATGTTCATTTTCTTCTTCAATCCTCTATTTGATTTTCATGATTATGAATATTTTTAGGATTGAAAACGGATTAGGTTATGGATTCATTTCCTAATTTTGAATTTTAATCATAGATTGTTGGATGATATTTCAATTAGGTTTGTGGTTTCAATTAATTTAGAGTTAATTTGATTGAACTGCTTCTAATGACATTGAATGAACTTTCATATTAAGATCATTATCTGAGAACTATGATGATTCACATTGCTTGGTTTGGCAAATTAGATTGATATTATTTAATCTGTTTTACAATACTTTTTATCAATTCTATCAGTTTCTACAATTTTTCTTCAATTTTAGTTTGTGTTTTCACAATTTTTGTTCATTGCCAGCAAACTGTTTATTTAAAATCCTACTGTTGTTTATCAGTGAATTGAAGTTGGAACCAAATTGATCATATCTCTGAGTCAACCTAGGTTAATCATGTGCTACAGAATTAGCGTAATTTTATTTTTTTTGAAGCGAGAATAAGTTTACCGAAAATAAGCTTGAGGCGAGAGTTAAACAAGAGCACTTTTTGGCCAATATGGAACTCCTTCCTAAGAATCCTAGAGTCATGAAATCTCTTCACTTTCTCCTTGTAAATATTGGATTTCTCATAATCTTCTAAGAGGATGTTCTTGCAATTGAAGCTTCATTTCCATACCCACTTCATCAAAAGCCATGTTACAACTCTTCACCGCCCAATAAGCACGATACTTAATCTCAATTGGAAGGTGGCATGCCTTAACAAAAACACCCTATAGTGAGACATCCCAATAGGTGTTTGGTATGCGATCCTGTGAGCCCATTGAGCATCTTTAAGCAGCTTGCTCCAATCCTTTTTGTTGGGTTGCACTACCTTCTTTAACACTTCCTTGATCTCTTTATTAAAAACCGCTATTTGCCTATTAGTTTAGGGATGATGGACTATAGCAACTCTATTGACAACCTCATACTTTTAGAGCAAGGATGTCAATGACCTATTACAGAAGTCGCTCCCTTGGTAATTGATAATAGCTCTAGGCACACCAAACCTGCAAAAAATGTTAGATCTCACGAAATACACAACAACTTTAAAATGATTAGTTCTGGTGGTCTTAGCTTTAACCCATTTAGAAACATAATCAACAACAAGCAAAATATATGAAAAACATGAGAAACAAGAAAATGACCCATAAAATCAATATACCAACATAAAAAATCTCAAAGAAAACAATGGGTTGTTGGGCCATCCCATGCCTATGTGTAAATTGTCCCTCCCGCTCTCTGACACTGCTCACAAGTGGTGGAAAAATGATGAGCATGTCTAAACATGGTGGGCCAATAGAACCCACATTCTAACACCCTCTCAACGATCTGTTGACGACCAAAATGATCATCGGTAGGTGTGTCATGTCAAAACTGAAGAATAAACTGAATCTCGTGATCTAGAACACACTTGCAGGTCACTTGGTCACTAC
Organism: Glycine latifolia; assembly: GCA_013407115.1. Lineage (NCBI taxonomy): Eukaryota > Viridiplantae > Streptophyta > Magnoliopsida > Fabales > Fabaceae > Glycine > Glycine latifolia. The sequence continues at coordinate 162,234 of QARZ01041095.1, forward strand.
CAAAGCTCAAAACCTAACGATCATTCCACACATAATATTTAGTATCACTCTCAAGTTATTTATTTGAGACCTAGATGGATAAGGTGGGACAACAGATGCAAACCATGGTGTAACATGTGACGAATGTAAATGCATCAAAATGCTCATCAGGAAAATTATCCTTTATAGGAAAGGACTTAACAGGTCCCTTAATCCTGCTCAAATGATCAACAACCAAGTTTTCTGCACCATTATTGTCCTTAATCTCAATAGGTACTTCAAAGTTGTATGGTCAATAAAGACAGTGATATAGGAGCAAAGCAAATAAGATCTATATCTAACTAAAGCAAAAACAAAAGCCAAAAGCTCCTTCTCCGTGGTGTAGTTAACTTGGGCTGCATCTAAAGTGTGTGAAGCATAAGAAATGACATTGGATAAATTATTAACTCTCTATGACAACACAACCCCAAGTGCATAGTGCAACAACCAGTATGCATCCAGGTTGTTAACATTCCATTATGGTCGTTAAGCGCAGTAATTAATATAACAAAAACTTTTCATTATGTATGGTAATAGTTCATGAGTTTACAAGCATAAAAGACCCCGGGTATGATACCCTTCAGGGCCAGGTTACAAGCATGCATAAATACATAACCAAAAGCACAGAGCCACATGCTCCTAAAAGACTAAGGCTCACAAAGAACCCATCCTGGCTCGGTCTCTCATCCAGAATCCCTCAGACTGCCTCGCTACTGGGGCCTCTTGCCCCGGGATCTGCCATCCTCCCCATGCTCATCACCTGCAATAACAATATAATCTCCAACCGGGGTGAGATAATAATCTCAGTAAACTCCGAGTTCTGGAGGGCTTCTCTTTTTCCGGGTTCACTTCCACGACACAAAGCATTAAAATGACATTACACAAGCTAGCCATCCCGTCTTACAAGAGAACACATCACATGTATATAATCACATGGATATAACAAGAGAGATCATCCAACTTAATGGGCACATTCCCCCAAGACTTCGGGCAGATACCCCCTGAGGAAGATCATCTAACTTAATAGGCACATTCCCTCTGGGTTCTGCGTGAACGTCTATGGCTCTAAGTCCATATTTGTCCATTCTACTGGCCAGAGAATCTCATACATCACAACATAGCATCATAGTGCAAATCATATACATGTTCTCAATCAGAAAGCAGTAACACCCAATTTCAATACATGCATCATGACATACAATAACCATCACTCCCTCGGAGTATGGTGGAACGCGATCCAGAGAAGGACTCTCAAGAACAGAGAGCTTACCTTCCCTACGTTCCTCACTGGTTCGCCCAACCTTGTGATTCCGAACACCGCGATCTTCAGTGTTACGCCCTACTAAGAAATCAGTAATGGTTTTCACCCATTGCATGTAGAGGAACTCGATACATTTCCAGGTCACCAACATGAATCACCCACAGGCGACATGTAGAGGAATTTTATCGAACGATTTGCGGACAATGAAAAAAAAATGCAGAAACACAAACAAGAATTGCAAAAAAAATACATAAACTACAAATTTGATAACAAATGTTGTAAAGAAAATTCAAGAATATCAATTCAATTCACCAAACCAAGAAATGTGAATTATCATAGTTCTTAGATAATGATCATATTATGAAGGTTCATTCAATATCATTAGAAGCAGTTCAATCAAATTAACTCCTAAATCAATTGAAATCATAAACCAGATTGAAATATCATCCAAAGAATCTGTGATTAAAATTCAAAATTAGGAAATGAATCCATAATCTAATCCATTTTAAATCCTAAACATATTCCTAGTCATGAAAATTGAAGAGAGGATTGAAGAAGAAAATGAACATTCACACAGAAATTGAAATACCAAACCAGAACTCAAATTCTCCTTGCTTGGATTGGATCCTTGGATTGATTGATTGTTTAGCCTTCCATGATCATCATCAGTGGAAGAGCCAGGAAATTTGTTTAAAAAATAGAATAACAAATATGAAAAAAAGAAGAAAAATGAAGAACAATGAAGAACAGTTGAGAGAAAAAAAAAGATTTTAATTCTGAAAACTTGAATAAGAAGCTAGAATTTTGGTTTGTTCAAAATGAAGTAACTAACTAACTACACTAATATATAGTGATTGGGTAAGTAGGAAAGGATGGGCCCTGATTAGGCCCATCTAATCTAACTAATTATGTTAATTACACCAATCAAAACCCAAACTCGCAACCCAAAGTTCAAGTACAGAGGTTCTGACTTCCTAGCCTAATATGACACTCAAAATGACATAATTGTCCTAGGTTTATCTCTGAAAAAATTTTAAATCTTGTCCTTAGCTTTCCAGGGAATACTCACATGCTCTATTTGGAGTTCTTTATAATCCTCTAGGTCCTACACAAGGAAGATAGATCAAATAAGCACAAAATCTGAAAATAAGCAACAATTAACAATTAAGCTCAATTATTTGCCTAAGATCAAAACTGAGTTAAAATGAGGAAATAAGAATCCAAGAGAAGTCAAATAAGCTAAGAAGAATAGAAAAATACTCAACTAAAAATGCTCCATCACTACGACATCAGTGTATTCTTGGGTATTACTTGAATACATGAGTGAAGATGGGCATGCCGAAAGGGCTCATAGTCCCTACAAGGGATTAGTCATTCACAAGATCGGTAGGACTTGGATGACTTCTATAGTTGACTTGGAAATCTATGCATAGTAAGAGATCATGAGGAGTCATGATCCGTCTTAGAGTCAATAGAAGAAGATTTCTAGTTTTGTGAATAACTATATTTAGTCAACTAAGAGAAATGATACTTTATCATTGCCCTTAACTAAATGTTAATGATGATATGAGGGATGGTGCCAGCATGATATCCAAATCAGAAGAAAGGCAGATCACTTGATCAACTCAATTAGTTCTGGGATCGCAAAGCATTGCTAGTGTCTTATGTAGTCATTAAATGAATTGGGCTCGTTAAAGGAATTTAATTGGTCCAAGTTCATTTATGTCAGTGACTTATTGTGCCTAGTGGGCCACATAAAAAACGTTGTTCTTGATTACTTATAACTAGCAAGTTTGGGCAATAATAGTTATTGGGCTTTTTCAAGACTAAAGGTGTAATTGAGTTGGAGTTGGACTCCAAGTCCAATTGATGCATGCGCCCCATTTGGGCTATTAGTGAGAAATTAGTTTCTACACTAATAGGCCCAAATGTGTTAAAAGGCCGAATAAGGTCTTGGGCCATGAGTCCTAGTAAGTCAAGAAGATGACTTGACCAAAATGAGTTTTGGACAAATTCAAAATTTGAATTTCAATTTTGAATTTTTCAATTTTGAATTTTGAATTCAAATTAAAATTTAAAATATGAACTAGGAAAAAAATGAATTTGAATTTAAATTTAAATTTTAAGTTTGCAATTTAAATTTGAATTTTTGAATTCAAGAGGTTAGTTTGTAAAGATAATTGTGAATTATCCAAAACTCTATCCAATAAAGATTGGATAATGTTTCTTTCAACAACTTCTTATTTGAATTACAAATTTAAATAAAATAAATAAAGCAACAACCAAAGGGATATGATGATGAAAGGTTGAATTTTGAATTTATAGATCCTTGGGCTGATTTTGAGTGATTGAGTTAGGATTCTAATCCTAATAAGATTACAAGATAATATGCTCCTAGGGTAAATAATAGTCCACTCTTATGTTATGTGCTAAGCTCTTTCAAGAACCAAAGTTCTTGTTTTTCTTCTTCATCATCTTCTCTCCTCCATTGTTGCAACCTTACCTAACCTCAAGACACCATCTTTTGTCTTGAGAAATAAACCAAACACTTGAATCTTCCACCTTGCCATTGCTAACAAGCAACCAAGTGAAGGAGGATCAAGAAAGAGAAGAAGTTCTCTCAAGCATTCAAGGTACAATCGTGTGGATCACCATTGGAGGGCATCGTCCTTTTGAAGCCTTTCAAGCGATCAAAAATGTATTTCTAAAACCCTTAGCATTTTAATGAGTAAATTCTAACCAAGTTTCATGAGGACCGTAAGGAGTTACGGGTTCCGCATTGAAGAATAAAATATAATTTTTTTGTTTTTCACCCTCATGAACATGTTCTATGAATGTCATGGACCGTGCATAATTACTTTCAGTAGAAAGTAGACTTATAATGTTTTATTACCAATGTTATATGTCCCCATCTACATGTTTGTAGAAAGTATACTCATAATGTTAAATAACACAGTTATGTACCCCCCAGCTTCAACTGATCCAAAACACTCTAACCTTGTCTTATTTAGTTGGTGTAGTCTTTTTTTT
>QARZ01041095.1:171542-199973 GCA_013407115.1 Glycine latifolia
CCACACAATGCCTTTTGAATTCCAAACTGTTGCACAACTTGCTTCCTATTTTTAACGAACCATTATCTTTTCTTTTGATGTTTCTAATGCACTACCCATTGACTTGGTCTTTTGTCACAATCTTAACCAACTTATCAACAATTTATCCATTCATATATTTTCTTCTTTTTTTGGTTGCCAACACCAAGATTCTTGTCTAACTCAAATAGAAAAATCTATAAGATATTACCAAGTATATGATTTTATGGAAATCTACTAGCATTTGTAGAGCAACGAAACATCTATACATGGTTATCACAAGAAAGAGAAAATATATACAACGTTCAGGTAATTAAAGCCGAAAACAACTCCTCTTCGATACTGGAAAATACTAGTAGGAGGCACAAACAATGTGGGACCACCAATATGGTGGGACCCACAAATTGTTTGTATTTTCTCTTTTCTACTAGTGTTTTCCAATCATTGGAAGAGATGCTAACTCATTGAAGTCAGACATGTTAAATTTTGGCTTTTGGACCATCTGAATGTATGGACCTAACAATAACAAGAACTTGAGAATGTTATGTTATTAAATATAAATATATGGACAGCTCAAATGAGCAGATCATCAAGAAAAAGAGGTTTGGTGTTTGACCTATGCTCACATGAGCAGATCATCAAGAAAAGGGCTGTTGAATGGTGACTTGATGGCTCCAAAGGCTACTAGGAGTAATATAGCCCAAATTGGTAGAATCCATTGAAACATAAATATTAAAATTCCTTTTCCTGCAACAATTTAAATAAAAAAAGGGAAAGAAAACAATTATTAAATACTGGGTCATATTAATATTGTTTGAAATGGAATTCAAAGATCAACTGCAAATGAAAAGTATGAGCTAACATAAATAAAACTTCAATACCTTGTAAGTTATAATTGAGAATGAGGATAACATTGAAAGGCAAGCTAAAAGGAGGAGTCATTAGCCATATGTTTTTCTACATATTTTGTCATCATAATGGCAAAATAGTGAGAAAGAAAAATGGAGGCATTTCTGTTTGCTACCAAAAAAGATAACTGAGACGCATTTACTATAAACCCCATGGATTGGCATGTTAAACCCACAAATATTGAGGGAGATGCTAACCAATTAAAGTCAACAATCTCCTGGTCTAGTGCCACGCAAAAAAAAAATAATAAAGCTTTTCAAATTCACATTTACCATTGAAGGATTGCACTTGTCATGGGTCAAGAGTAACAACTTACAAATCTTAATAGCTGATTAAGACTCACCCACCATGTTTTGACAATGAAAACTTAGTTGGCTACTGTAAACTAATGACTTTTGTCTTGAGCACAAGGTTATTCAAACGGTGTATTAATGATAAAAGCTTCCACTTAGAACATAGAAGGCAGGTTTTGATAAATTCATAAATATTTATATTTACACTCTTCTAAATTTAACAAAATTATATTCAATATCTCTCTTTTTTATATTATCTCACTCTTAGAATAACTAAAAATTTAAGGATAAAAATTTGAAAAATTAAAATTTTTTATTCAATCCGATCGGATTTTTTGAATTTGATTTTAAAAATCCAATCCAATTCGAACTTGTAAATATATAAATATTTTTATTCATAAATTTATAATATCATTCATATTTTTATTTTTATTTCTTATATATTTATAAAATTATCATATAACTTATATCTATCTATAAAAATATATATTTAATTAAAATATTTATGTGCGAATTATTTGAGATAAAATACATAAATATATTATTATTAGTTAATAATAACATATAAATGGAATATTTAATATTTTAAATTAATTTTATTATATATGTTACCTTTAATTTAATTTAATATTTTCCAAAAGAAATAAAAGTAAGATTTAAAACAATAACTAATTCAATCTAAATCATTTAAATTAGATCGAATTAAAATTAAAACTATACTTAATTGAATGATAAATTAATATAACCAAAATAATTAGGTCAGATAATTTTTTTTCTCTTCAAAATCCATTAATCCAATCTATAAACATCCCTAATTAGCGCTAGTACTTACTAGAAGAAGTAATTCTAGGCTCAGCATTGGTGGAGAGCCACTCTCCTGTCTCCCTCATCTTCTTCTGCACCTCCCCTTCCATTGCTTGCCCCAAGAACAAGTCCATCACCGTCTTCCGCATGTCTGAATCCCTGTTCATTACCCATCAAAACCAACATTCATATAAAATAAACTTTAAACACATAAATAATAAGTAGTTTGCCCGAGACCTACTCAATCTTCTTAAAGTAAAATTTCGAGTTTAAGTCTAATAAATAAAAAAAATTAAATTAAAATGAAAGATTCTAGTAAAGGTAGTTAAACAGATTTTGAGAGACGGATTAATGATCGATAAAATGTGTATACTTTGTATTAGTAACATTATTACTAAAATACTTTAAAATTTAAATATATGGAAATGAAGATGGAAGGTAGGTTACCGGAGAGGAGGGGGTTCGGTGTCTCTGAAGCTTCCAGCGCCAACAATGCGTTCCATTTGCATTACAGAAGGCTTTGGGGCTCCATTCCGAAGCCTGTTTCGGCGGGGTAAAGGTTTTGTGCTGGGAATTGGAATTGAAGGTTTGGTTTGATCAGAATCGTTGTTCTGGGGAAGAGTGGCATTAGCCACAATGGGTTTGGTAATAGTAGAAAGGTTAGATAAGCAAAACATGGCGAGTCTCCGTGTTTGCTGTTAAATGTTTATTTAAAACGCCTCGCCATACAAAATGCAGTAAATGGATAAGACCACGCCACTCTTAAAATATCTGCAAGTCAGCAACACTTTAAATATCTCCAACACTTTTTTTTTTTAAGTAATTAGGTACCTTAAATTTTATCTCCGTTAATAATAAATATTTTAAACTTTAATTTTGTCTCAATTGATGCTAAATTTTATCTTTTTTTTAAATAGAGATCAGAAACTTTAATTTTGTTTCAATCTGTCCTTAAACTTTATTTCTTTTGCTCATAGACACCTAATTTTAATTTTATCTTAATTAATTCTTAAAATTAACCTTTTTCATAAACAATATTTAATGTTAAATTAGAGTCAAATTACTAAAAAATATCAAATGTATATTTATTTAATCTCAATTATTTATTAATTTTAATTTTATAAATCACTTTCTCAAATATTAAAACATAACAGAATTTAGAATTAAAAAATCAAATAAAAACTTATATTATTGTTATTATATATATATATATATATATATATATATATCCTAATTTTATATTCTTTATTTATTTTTCTTAACCACAGTTATCCTCCAGACAATTCTATTCTTTATTATATTTTAAATATGAAAAACAAGTTGTAACAAAAATAATTTGAATGATTAACATTTAAGATAAATAAATTAAAAAAAATATCAGTAAACGGATAAATTTTAAAGATAAATCAAAATGAAATTAAAGTTCAAGGTATTTTTTTTTAAAAAAAGAGTTAAAATTTAAATATCAATCATAATAAATTTAAAGTTTTATGGTATATATATGCAAAAGAAGTAAAGTTTAGGGATTAATTGAGAAAAAAGTTAAGATTTAAGGTATCTATTTATAAAAGTATAAAATTTTAAGGGGACCTAATGTTGTTTTCCCTTTTTTTTATATGAATCTAATTAAAATAGACTAAGGTATGTTGGGATAAATTTTTTAATAAACACTTGTAAGAAAGAATCAGGACCTGACCTGAATGTAAATTTAATTTTGTACAATGTTTATTTTTACATACAACAAATAACAAATAATGGTTTGGTAGATTTTATTTTTGATGTATTGTTGTGAATACAAATTTATTATATTTGTTAATTTGTAATTGAATGACAGTAAGAAAAAAAAGCTAAAGTTTAAAAAAAAAGCTAAAGTTTAAAGTATCTATTTATTAAAGAATAAAAGTTTAAGGGGACTTACGCTCTTTTCCCTTTTTTCCCTTTATCTATATGAATTTAATTAAAATAGATTAGGGATATGCTTGGATAAAGTTACTAACTAATTCGGAATTCAGAGTTTGACAACTAGAAGTTAAGTAAAATTTGATTAAGAATTGTTTTTGTCAAATATCAAACTTGATTATTATGTAAATAATTCAACCTTAACTTTAATATATTAATCATTTGTATTCAATTAGTTGGTTAAAAGAAAGTATCATTTAAGTATACATTGTGATAGTAAAATTATTAATTTTTATAGTAATTATTTTTGTAATAATAAGTTATCAACTATGGACTATGGGAACAGTTATTTACTCCATTGGAAATGTATTTTGGACAAATATTTAACCATCCATTTCCACAACTTCTGCAGATATTTTATGTCACCCTTAATCTCATGGTCTTTTATATCACGAGGTGTTGTTACGTGAAACATGAGTAAACCACAAGCAAATAGAATTGAACAAATAGAGACTCGCCATGTTTTGCTGGCGTGTTTAATCAAATACGTTTTATTTACAGTAAAATTCAATAAGCAACAAACAAACACAGAACATAACCTCATTAGTTTTATAAAAAATTTAACAATTTTACCATACATAATATATTAGTCTTAACATTTATAATTTTTAAACATTTTCGAACTTATCCAACGTGATATATCAATATAGATACAATTTATCATATATGCTAATCATACGCTAACTATTACTCTTAAGGTAGCTTTGAAATAGTTAATAAATAAATAATTTACTGATAAATCATGATAGAAATGTATTGATAGCATTAAATATTATATTTTTCAATAAAAACTGCCAATTCCTTAATTGTTATATTACCGTAAAACATTATCATTAGGGCAATGGTTAACAAACCTAATATAATAATAGACTTTTGTGTATTGCATCATATTTAACTATTTTTTTCATTTAAATTATGAATAAACAAAAGAATATATATTTTTATTCAATGCGGTGATCTTTAAAAAGAAAAACAACTACATGCATTATCAACTTTTAAAGAATAAAATACGTTTTATCTATAAGGATAAAGATTTTCTTCTACACATTTAAAATGAGGAAACTCTTTCAGGATTCACCCCCTTGAACTCATCACCGTTGCAAAATCCTGAGTAAAAGAAGTGCCCGTTCCCAGTGTGGTCTGTTTGCTAGAACACTTCTTTTTAAGACCTGCACTGCTCCAGCAGCCACAAGTACTGAAAGGTTCTCACTGTCCATACTCAGATTATACAGTATTGCCAAGCTTGCTTCCACAGCCCTATCACTGCCTTCTTCTATCAAATTCATCAATGAATATATTGCTTCATCAGAAACAATAGCTTTCTACCACTCCTTCAGATATTTTTCTATTACGTTCAACAACAGCTGTTTCCTGTGCTTCTGGGGGGAATGATGTTTTGATCTGCTCCAGAAGTCTTGGGATTGTCTCGTAGAGAGTAACTTCCACATTGATTGGATAGAGGCTCGTGATGGAGCCAGAGAGAGAACTTAGTTTAACTAGGCAAGCAGCTACCCACTCTTCATTGTGGAGGGGAATGCTGGACCTGAGTGATAGTAATATAACTAAAAGTTAGTTATTAAGTCTGTTTCTCATCTGTTATATATAACCTCCCATTGTACATTGATAAACACAACAATCAATAATACTTTTCTTTCTTCTTGTTTACCTTTGCACTTCTTGTTTTTCTTCTGCATCTCTTCTTGAGTCTGATACCTTTCATGGTATCAGAGCACAACAACGGTCCATGGATTCAATCCCAGATTCTCCTCGGTCAGAGACAAGCAATGCAAGCATACCTGCAACCAAAATTATCATGAAATCTTTTTCCATTCCTATTGCTGATAAACTGGATGAAGAGAGCTTTTTACCATGGCAACAACTAGCTTTAGCCTCCATCTATGGTCATAATCTTCAAGATCATCTTGACAGCAACAAAATTCCTACGCAGACATCAGAAAACCCAGAAAATTCAACCGAAAATGCAGCATACATCCACTGGTATCAACAAGATAACCTACTGGTGTCTTGGCTTCTTTCATCAATGAACATGTCCTTTAAAAATAGAATGGTAGGATGCAAATTTGCCCATGAGATATGGACAAAACTGCAGACTTATTTCTCTTCACACACACAAGCAAAGGTCAAGCAACTCAAAAATCAATTGAAATCCACCAAAAAGACAGGTCCAGCATCAGAGTATCTCCTCCAAATTAAGAAAATTGTTGATTCCTTAGGAGCTGTAGGTTCCCCTCTCACTAATGCAGAACATTCTGAAGCTATTCTTGATGGATTAAGTGAGGAATATGCCCCCCTTAATAACAGCTGCTATGTCCAGATGTCCACCTTTCTCAATAATTGAATTGGAAGCTTTTCTATTGGCTCAAGAAGATATGCTCGAATGCTTCAAGAAAACAGAAACCACTCCTATACAAGCTAATTTCAGCCAAAGGAATATGACACAAGAATACTCAGGTGGCCGTTCTTTCAGTGGAAGAAGAGGCAGAGGCGGTCGCAATTTCAGAAATAACAGATATCAAGGTTCATCCTGGAACCAAAACCGACTACAATGTCAAATCTGTGGCAGAAATGGACACCCAGCATCAAGATGTTTCCACCGATATGACACTACATATCAAAACTCATCTCAAGGATCTCAACATCAACCTCTCCAAAATCAGAATCAACAAACTTCACCTCCACCTCCTTCCTTCCACAACCCCACAGCTTATCTAGCAGGACCTGCATCCCTTCTTGACACAGCTTGGTATCCAGATTCTGGAACAACTCGTCATCTCACCAATGATTGTGGTAATCTTTCATCTAGTTCTGAGTATCATGGATCTGATCAAGTTCATGTAGGCAATGGTGCAGGTATTCCTATTCAACATGTTGGTCATTCCTTTTTAAGAACCTCCAATTCATCTAATATTTTTAAACTTAATAATCTTTTACATGTGCCTTCCATCACCAAAAATCTAATAAGTGTTTCCCAATTTGCCAAGGATAACAATGTATTTTTTGAATTTCACCCTTATTACTGTCTTGTTAAATCTCAGGTCACCAAGCAAATAGTTCTCAAGGGAACTCTTAAGGATGACCTCTATCAGTTTACAAATGTGTATCTGCACTCATCACCTCCTATTCATAATTCCCCTACTGCTTTGTTTTCTGCAACTGATTCCTTTGATCTATGGCACAAACGGCTAGGCCATGCTGGTTCTACTATTGTTCGAACAGTTTTAAATAAATGCAATTTTCCTACTATTGTTAATAAGAACATCTCAACTTCTTCTGTTTGTGAGGCTTGTTGCTTAGGAAAAATACACCAACTACCCCATTTTCTTTCTTCTAACATATATAATTCTCCTCCTGATGTGGTCTTTATTGATATTTGGGGCCCTGCTCCTATAACTGGCACCTCTGGATGTAGATACTATGTGTTATTTGTTGATGCATATACTAGATTTTGTTATCTCTATCTACTGCAAAACAAATCTCAGGTTTATTCCATATTCCTGCAATACAAAACCACCATTGAAAATATTACAGGTTTCAAGATTAAGCATGTACAAACTGATAATGCAAAAGAATTTACTTCCACTCAATTCACACATTTTCTTCAACACAATGGCATCACTCACAGACTCACTTGTCCTTACTCACATCAGCAAAATGGTAAGGTTGAGAGAAAACATCGTCACATAACTGAAGTTGGATTAGCTCTTTTAGCCAATGCCAAACTGCCATTGATTTATTGGGAAGAAGCTTTTACTACTGCTGTATATCTTATTAATAGATTACCATCGCCTGTTCTTGATTTAAAATCACCCTTTGAACTTATTTATCACAATACTCCAGATTACAGATTTATGAAAGTATTTGGATGTACTTGTTTTCCTTTACTTAGACCATACAATAAACATAAGCTAGATTTTCGCTCCACTAAATGTCTCTTCTTAGGATATGCTGTCAATCACAAAGGATATAAGTGCTTATCTCCATCTGGTAAAATTTTTATTTCAAGAGATGTTATTTTTGATGAATTTCAGTTTCCTTTTTCTGAATTATTTCCTACTAATTCTAGTTCTGTGTCTTTCGCTCCATCTTCTTCATTACCTAAAATATCTCTTCTTCCTACAAATAAACTTCCCACTCAGTCCACAGCAGTTACTAATGGATCTTCTAGTATTTCTATTTCAGATTCTGTCATTATCCCCATTGTGCCCTCATTTTCCTCATCTGTCAACACCACCAATCTTGACACTTCAGCTTTATGTCATCCTATGCAAACTCGCAGCAAGTCGGGCATTTTTAAACCAAAATCTTTTGCAACAACAACAAAGTCTGATTCTTCAGATCCCAACTTCATTGAGACTGCACCTCTCACTATTTCTCAAGCTCAAAAATGTCCACATTGGAAACAGGCTATGATTGACGAATACACAGCTCTCATCAACAATAATACCTGGACTCTTGTTTCAACTCCACCACATATTCAACCTATAGACTGCAAATGGATTTTTCGCATAAAACGGCAACCTGATGGAAAAATTCATAGATACAAGGCGCGCCTTGTAGCCAAGGGATTTCAACAAAGGGAAGGCTTTGATTTTAGTGAAGTTTTTAGTCCAGTTGTTAAACCATCTACAGTTCGTCTTATCTTATCCATATCCCTCACCAAAGGTTGGATTATCAAACACTTTGACTTCAACAATGCTTTTTTATGTGGAGTTTTACATGAAAATGTTTACATGTCTCAACCACCTGGTTTCCAAAGCATCAATCCTCAGCTTGTTTGCAAATTAAACAAAGCTATCTATGGTCTCAAACAAGCCCCACGTGCATGGTTTCACACTCTTCATCTCACATTACAGAAGTTTGGTTTTCAGAATACCAAATCTGATGCCTCCTTATACACAAGATTTACATCCACCACAACAATCTATATCCTTGTTTATGTAGATGATATCTTAATTACGAGCAATGACTCCTCTGAGATCTCTTCAATTATTTCTCAACTCAACAACCAATTTTCTCTAAAAGATCTTGGTCACATTCAGTACTTTCTTGGTTTACAGGCTGTTTATACTTCTCCCACCACTATTCATTTGAATCAGACTAAGTATATAACTGATCTCTTAACCAAAGCTCATATGCTATCTGCAACATCTATGCCAACTCCTATGGTTACCAATCAGAAATTATCTGCTCATGGTGATACTGCCTTTCATAATCCCACTCTATATCGATCCATTGTTGGTGGTCTTCAATATGTTACTATTACTCGCCCAGATCTTTCGTTTGCTGTCAATAAAGTCAGTCAATTTATGCATCAGCCTCTTGAAGTTCATTGGAAGGCTGTCAAAAGGATCTTACGCTATCTTGTAGGGACTATCCATCATGGTCTTATTTTTCATCAATCCAAGGATTCAAGACTTATTGCTTTCTGTGATTCAGATTGGGGTTCTGATATAGATGATAGAAAATCCACAAGTGGTCTATGTGTTTACCTAGGATCCAACCTTATCTCTTGGACAAGTAAAAAGCAGCAAGTGGTCTCCAGGTCCAGCACAGAAGCTGAGTTTAGAAGTCTGGCAGCAACCATGGCTGAAATCACCTGGATTCAATCGCTTCTTTCAGAATTGCGTATTCCTTGTACAACTCTTCCAACGATTTTCTGCGATAACTCCAGTGCAGTAATGCTAGCTGCCAATCCCATTATGCATCAAAGAACCAAGCATTTTGAAATAGATCTCTACTTTGTGCGAGATCGTGTTCTACACAAGCAAATCTTTGTTCAACACATTCCTGGCACTGAGCAAATTGCGGATATTCTTACCAAGCCTCTCTCTGCCTCTGTTTTCCATCGTTTTCGCTCCAAACTCAGAGTTATTCCATCTCCGCTGAGTTTGAGGGGGGATGACAGTAATATAACTAAAAGTTAGTTATTAAGTCTGTTTCTCATCTGTTATATATAACCTCCCATTGTACATTGATAAACACAACAATCAATAATACTTTTCTTTCTTCTTGTTTACCTCTGCACTTCCTGTTTTTCTTCTGCATCTCTTCTTGAGTCTGATACCTTTCACTGAGGATTCCCCGAAGCAAATCAATGAATTGCGAGGAGTTTATTTTGTGGCGGAACTGCTCACAATCGAGTAGTCTTGTCAATAATCGGGATGCTGCAGATATTGCAAGACCAGCTTCTTCAAATTCAATTGCATATGCTTCAGAAAACTGATCTTCTACGTCAGATTCCATGTCCGCTGCATAGACAACAAATTATGAGAAATATTTTGATCTACAGTGAAGGTTTCTGATAAATAATTAGTATTCGAAATCAACATTGTTACGGATAGTAAAGGCGGACCCAATTAGAAAGGAAGCTCATTTGGGACTAAGTCAATCTCCTCTATCAGCCAACGATGGGAACGTGATCTCAACTACCCCAAGTCATTAACCGAGGATCTCGGACAAGGTCGTGGGGGAACCTCTCCCCAAATAACTTTCAGGTCAGTGGTTATAAATAGAGCTACTTTCAGAGAATAAGGTACACACATTCTGACTTTCTCTTCTCCTTTCACACAGTGCACACATCCCACGCCAGTTGTGATATTTTACTAGCATTGTGATCTTCTTCCCTGAGGTATTCTATCTCATTAAATACCTTCAGAGAGAGAGAGAGAGTCTGATCATATATTAAATACCTAGCAATCTTTGCTGGATATCTCTGTTCTTCACGAACAGAACAAACATCATATGTTTGCATATAATGTGTGTCAAGCTGAATGCATACGATATATACATTATACACGCCATCTTGAGGGGAAGTCTTGAGATATCGAGGAAATATAGTGGATATAGAAATAAGGTGTTCTAACTACTTATGTAATTAGGGAAAATAAAATAGATACTGATTCTAGTCTTTAAATTTATGAGATTGATTTTCAGCCTTATATAATTTATAAATATGCTATTTTATTATGGAATAAACACATTCTCTAGTCTCACTTGTTAACAACAAAATTCCATGGCAAACGGAATTAGGATTTGTATGCATACAAGAGAAAAAAAATACAAAGTAAAGAAATAAATGATGACAAATAACCTATAAGCACCTAACTGACTATCCCAATCCAACAAAACTCATTCAACAACAATGGCCTAATCTCGGTAGGTGAGGATCTAAAAGGACTTGTTCCATCTTATAAGATTGGACAATGATAGACCATATATTTTTTTGGTTTCTCCCAGTTATTCTCTTTTGGAGACAATTATTCCAGATACGGTAGGCACTAAATCTAACCACCTCTCCTAATGGTAATTCAAACTTTCATTTACCATATCACTGTAGGAGAATAGTTGCTTCACAGGGAGGTGGAGACTCAGCGGGTGTGGTCGCTTTGGAGATAGGAGGGCACGGTGTCGACGACCAAAACTGTTCATGGGAGAATGAAGAGATGCTGCAGTGATAAAGGAACTGAAACTGTCTGGCACATAGAAGAAGGGCAGCGAACAGAAAGGTCCACCAGGGACAATAGGTCCTCGGTGGAGAACGACTAATCTGCTCCGATACCGTGTAAGAATTATTTACTGTTTTGTGTTGTTCAGACCACCGCACAAAATATTCTTATTTATAATGAATGAGATTTATAAAATAAATATATAAAAAAAACAAAATAATGAGTAATAATGAAAATAATCTCATACTAAATTGCTATTATTAAAACATATCAAATCATATATTTCACATGTTTTAATGAGTGTCATACCAAGATCAGTTGGTTTAAACCACCCTCTTCCTTGGTTATGTAAGAATAGTTAATCAACTTTTGGATACGCAAATGCCTAGTGGAATCAGTGTCTATATCGCAAGCGACCACACAGCAAATTGCTTTCATCCAGAGGTAGCTGGTTTGCTATTAATTATAACTCTAAACCTGTAAGCGTGAACTCGTAATCCTCATTGTAACAATTGATATATTCTATAGACATTAATGAAGACAAAGGGTCATTGTTGCGCGATTTATGCGAATATGTTTACGGCAAGTGCACCGATCGTTTAACAAGTAATAAAGTGTAAGTAAAGTATCGTCTCCACAGGGATTGGAAAGATTTCGCAATAATTATAAAGATTATAATTGATCAAGAAAAAGAAAAAGTACGCAACAGTAGTTGGATGATTGTGTTGAATTGAGAAAGAAAATTGAACAAAACAGTAAATTTAAAATCGAAAGATTACCAATGAGGAATAATTGTGGTCAGGCACAATCCCGTATAAGTATTACCTCCTTCAATTGACTGATTATTTTATCTTGAAGTTTACATAAGATCAATCTCTCCTATATTCGTAAATCCTAGAACTACTAGAGTCATAACCAGCGATTCAACCCTTTAATTCGATCGAGAACCCTAACCTTCTAGCGATTCTGTCAAACTAAGAATTTAGAGAACAAATCTTATGGGTTCGTGTTATGTTTACTCGGAGAATAAGTCTTTTCTATTTTAGTTAATCCCTAATGTCTTAGTTAATTAACCTTTTAAACTGAGTTTGTAACCTAATGTCTTAGCGAAACTAATCAGTTCAAGCAATCAAAGAACATATTATAACCTCCGCACTTATGCATCCCTATGTCTAGGTGAAGAGCAAGTGTTAATCTTAACAGGTCCAATGTTATAATTCCAACGTGTCCATTGCGAAGTATAACTCTAAATACTCATTCAGAGTGATCAATTCTAAACAAGATTATAATTAAGCACAGAAAAGAATTAAAATAAACAAAACATATGCATTTAATACCAGTCAATTTACAGAAGGAAACTCATGCGTTCATGGCCTTTCCACAATAAGATGATTAGCTAGCCATAGGCTTCAAGAACACCAAAGCAATTGGATGAAACATGATTATGCAGAACTTTGACTCCAAATCTTGATTCCTAGGGTTTGCTCTTACTAAAACTCTCTATTCTCCCCCATTCTCTCCCCATGTATCCCTATATATATCTCTATATATCGAATATTTTAATTACAGTAACTTATCAAACCCTCTTGCCTAATTTCGAAACATATATCCATTAATTCAGGAAAGAAAATCCTAACCACGTGACCCGCGCGCGATACCACGCGAGTCGCGTGGACTGGCAGAAAGGAATGACGCGTATCGCGTGGAATGTGAAGTGCCTCGCGTGAATTGGCAGAGCTGAAATGGCTTAAACCTGGAAGTTCCCACGCGACTCACTTGTATAACGGCGCCACCCGCGTGATCTTCTCTGGTCTTCCAAGTGGCCCGCGTGAATGTTGGCGCGACTCACGTGATTCTCCAGATCTTGTTATTTACTTTTAATTCCCTCTTTTTGGCCTGCAAACACTTAAATGATATTAAAATGCTTTTATAATGCAAAATACTAAATATGACTAATTTTTAGAACTATTTACTAACTATTTAATAAAAATATGACCTAAAACTAATCTATAATTAAGATGTGTTTGCAACACATCAGTCATAAGGAGCATAAATTTCCAAATAGTTGTCTTGATTAGACAAACATTTAGGAAATGTTTGGAAAACAAAGAAAAACTCATATGAACATATATTCAAGAATTTTAGTTTATCTCACATCTCTAACCACTGTGTCTTGTAGAAATTTTAAAGTCAGCAATATCAATATCAACATTGAATTCTTCACATTTAGGAGACTTGGACAGACACCAAAAAATGGCACATAATCAGATTATACAGTTTCTCCGCATCATCTTTCATCATGTGATCATCTTCATAAGGAAACTTAGTAGGGTGGATTAACACAGTCATCTTCCAATAACTTTCCTGAATATTTTTCCCAAATACTACCCTGCTTTTCTAGTTTTTGGATAATGTTTCTAGGCAACTCAGGATCCGAAGAAAATGTAGTTTGGGTACGAGGGTTACTAATGAAAGCATATTGGTAGAGTTGTTGTGCCACCTCTATCGTGCACGAAGCATCCATGTCCAAGTATTTAAAAGCAAACTTTTAGAGATCAACGGTAAGATAGAGAGGAGATTGTACATGCCTCATGTGACGAAAAATCTCTGTGACCTTTGCCGGTTTGTTAAGGCAAAAGCTATACGCCTAATCTAATTAAGAGTGTCGCTCAAGTATAGGCCATAGTCTTGGATTCAGGAGTCCAGTTCGAATTCAATGGTGATTTTATCATCTACACTTCTGTGTGAGCAATTTAATTAGCCAAATAGGATTCTTCTTATTTTGATGTTTTTCAACAACAAATCAAATCAGAGCAATCAGGGTAGGGCTATAACTTGGTAAGAAATTATTCTTACCACCATTGTCCTCTTTATACTTTGCACAATATTCGAGATTAACAGTCTGAAATAGTCAAGTACGAAGTCCTGTAAAGCAACAACCTTATTCTCAGGTCTACTTCTTTTCTAAAATGTACGCATCTGGTACTGACTCCTTCAGTTCCCCACTATTCCTCATGGCTAGGTGAATGACATTGTCATTAACAACTACAAAACAAGTTCGTTTTACCATTAGCTCACTATTCACATCAATACATATCTTGGTCACTTGCCATGCAATGTTTTCACTCTCATTGTTACAATCGAGCCATAAAATTAGCACCTAGGACTGGTACACTTATTGTTTCAACATAACATTAATACTCTACTTTTGCTCCTACTACAACACGGTTTCTCAGACCGAAGCATCGAAGAGGAAATAGGAAAAAAATTTCCAATATGAAGAGTAACATTTAATGAACATATATTACAAAACATGTCCCATAGTAGAAAAGACGAGTATGTGATAGTCGTCTTTGTAATCAAACTCATCTTTGTAATGAAGACACATAACAATCATGCTTACTATAGCAGGCCAACCCACCAGCCCAACAAAAAGTGGGGCGGGCCGAGGTGTCCGACCCACCCTTACTATAGCAGGCCAATCCGGACCATATTTTGCAAGCTGAAGGCGGGATGGGACAGCCCGTTTTGTCACCCCTAAATAGAAGGAACAAGAGTTGGGCTAAGGTGTTTTTTGCTGCAGCAATCGTGTTAAACATCTAAGTCGCAAATCCAACCCATAAAGGCCTACAAACTACTCGCGAGCTTGCAGTCGTAAACAAGCACTTCATCAATGTGTTAATGGAGGATTGTCTGAAAAGGACTAAAAGGGACTGAAAGGGTAGAGTTGTTGTTGCTTCTTTTGCTCGTTTCTTTGAGCCATCCCACCAACCTGTCGTCATGAGCTGAAGAGTGATTAATATAGTGGAGAGTGGCCAAGTCAATAGTCGAAATCCTTGCAAGCCCGACAGTGCAAGAGACAAGTAACAATGATTGCGTCTTCGAGTCCGATTACAAAAATGATTGTCACATGCTCGTCTCTTCTACCACAGGACACGTTCAGGAATATAGGTTCATTGAACTTTACTCATCATATTTGAAAATTTGCTCAGATGATGACCTCTTCAGTGCTTCGGTTCGAGAAATTGTGTTGCAGCATGAGCAAAAGAAAAGTATCAATGTTATGTTGGAGCAAGAAGCATACCAGTCCCATGAGTTAATTTTATGTCTTGATTGTGACAATGAGGGTAAAAACATTGCATGTCCAGTGGTCAAGATATGTCTCAATGTGAATGCAGAGGTAACGGTAAAGCGAGCTCGTTGTGCATCTATTAATGACAATGTCATTCACCTAGCCATGAGGAATAGCGGGTAGTTGAAGGAGTCGATAGTAGATGTCGTAGATTTTAGAAAGAGGTAGACCTAATAATAAGTTGTTGCTTTACAAGATTTCATACTCCAGTATTTCAAATTGTTAATCCCAAATATTATGTGAAAGAATAGTGGTAAGAAGAATATCTTACTAAGCTAAAGGCCTGCCCTGATTGCTTTGCTTTGATTTATTCTTGAAAAACATTGGAATAAGAAGAATCATATTTGAAAAATGAAATGCTCACACAGAATTGTAGGTGATAACATTGAATTTGACTGGACTCCCAATCCAAGATTATGGCCTATACTTGTGAGACACCCTTATTCAGATTATGTGTATAGCTCTTGCATTAACAAACTGGCAAAGGTCACAAAGATTTTGTCACATGAGACCTGTATAATCTCCTCTCTCTCTCTCTCTTAACACAGTTGATCTCCATAAGCTTGTTTTAAAATACCCGAAAATGGATATTTCGTGCACGATAGAGGTGGCACAACAACTCTATCAAGATGCTTTCATTGATTAGCCTTGTACCCAAACAACTACATTTATTCTGATCCTAAGTTGCCTACAAACATTTCTGCAAAAACTAGAAAAGCATGGTGGTATTTGGTGAAAATATGTAGGAAAGTTGTGTCAAGTTGGCCTGGAATATCGAATGGGCAAAGATGACAGTGTTAATTCACCCAGCCACCCCACTAAGTTTCCCTATGGAGACGATCGCATGATGAAAGATGACACGGAGAAACTATATAATCTGATTGTGTGCCATTTTTTTGGTGTGTCTGTCCAAGCCTCCTAAATGTGAACAATTCAAGGTTGATATTGATATTGTTGGCTTCAAATTTTCTACAAGACATATTGTGATTATAGAGGTGGGCAAAAGAACCTAAATATTGCATTTTTAATAAAAAATTACCAATTTGGTGCAGTTTGGAAACATATTACCAATCTGGTGTCTGGGTCACGCCCAGAACTGGGCAGGAGTGGTCACGCCCAGAACCAGGCGTGACTGCCCCCCTAGTCACGCCTGGTTCTGGGCGTGACCATTCCTGCCCAGTTCTGGGCGTGACCCAGACACCAGATTGGTAATATGTTTCCAAACTGCACCAAATTGGTAATTTTTTATTAAAAATGCAATATTTAGGTTCTTTTGCCTATAGAGGTGAGATAAACTAAAATTCTTGAGTACATGTTCATACATATGGACTCTTTCTTTAGGTTTCCAAACATCTCATAAATGTTTGTCTGATTTTAATTTGATCAGGACAACTATTATGAAATTTACGCGACATAACCCTTTGTCTTTGTCTTCATTAAATACTATACGATTTCACACTATAAGTTTAGAGTTATAATTAGTAGCAAACCCTACCCCTAGATGAAAGCAATTTGCTATGTCATATGGTCACTTACGGTATAGGCACTAATTTCACAAGGCAATTGCACAACCGGAAGTTGGTTAACTGTTCTTACATAACCAAGGAAGATGGTGGTTTCAAACCAACTGATCATGGTGTGACACTCATTAGAACATATGGTTCCATGGGTAGGGGGTGACAAAGTGGGTTTGCATTCGTCGAGACGGCCTGCCAACCCACTGTAAAATGGCGAGCGGGGTAAAGTCTCCAACAAGCTTGGCCCTCCCCACCTAACCACTCAATTTGTCAGACCTAGGGCGGGATAGGTAGGCCCGTTAGGCTGTTTTAAAGAAATAATATAATTCATGTTATTCTATTCTAATATTCTGGTTCACCACTTCAGTCTCTTAGCCAAACACTGAAAGACTCTTACACTCAGTCAGACCTCACGCATGCTGCTCGATGCTCACTCCATCACGCACGCACGATCATACGTTGGCTGCGCTGCCCTCTCTCGCGGTCTCACCTCACCACCACAAAATGATCAAGTCACAGTCTCTCCTCTGTCGACTCAAGACTACTTTTCAAGATCTCAAACTATGTGTACACCAGTTTCCACACCACCGCGTTGTTTGCGTCTGCATCACATTTGTTGTTGTTCCACTGTGCCGCCATGTCGTCGCCACCCCATCTCATTTAACAACTGCATCTCTTACCTCCGCCTTCACATCTCTTATAAACCACACACATATATATTGAAACAGAAATAATGATGTTTGGCCATTTTGATATACATCCACATGAAACAAAAAAAAAAACAACATGTGTGCAATGAAAACAGAAATTGTTTACCTGCAATGAAAAAAAAAAATAACAGAGCACACGCTACAGAGCAGAAATTGTTTACCTGAAATTTTCAAATTTTTTTGCTGAAAAGCAGAATTGAGACCAGATTCAATATCCAGAGATATAATTGGGGCCAGAGTTGGGTCAGTCAATGCGACAAACTTAAGCACCGTAGCAGCTTTTTCTTGTAAACTGGGAGGAGAGGACTTCATAATTTCAACCAGGTGTGCAATGAAAACAGAATCCAGTATATCATTCCTGAAAGGTTTACCAAATAAAAAACCAATGCAAACTATCACTGTATATTGCATTTATGACATGTTGATTGATCAAACAAAATGAAAATCAATATTGGAACTCGATAATTGAACTTCAACAAATCCAGGACCCTTGAAGGAAGTCTGGTTCATGCCCCTTTAGCTATCCTTGTGTATGTTTTTGATACAGCTTGTTCAGTGCTACTAAACCCGGTTGAAACACAGTCACCTTTTGTTCCATCAAATCCCTTTTCAGATCCATTAGCTGGTCCATCATAAAACTGAAAAGAATCAATGTATTGACTATCAATAGAAAAAAATTCAGCTCTAAATTTTCTACAAGATGTGCAATACAAACCTTTAATTGGATCTCTTTACTGGGGTCTAATATCCGAGCAAGTAAGTTCAAAGACTGTAGAGATACATCATACCATCAGCAAAACCTTGATCAGTTTTTATCCTTATATTCCAGAACATTGCCAGAATTAACACACAAGAAATACTTATACCTTTTCCAAAATAGTTCCAGCTATCTCTGAGCATTTCAAAATACTAACTAAAGGACCTAAAACCCCCTCAGCATCAATAACCCGGCAAACAATATTGCTGCATCAAGAAAATCACAAGGTAATGATTAAAATTTAAAAAGTATGATCGCACAATCTTTAAACTATTTAAAAAATTCATATTATAATTTATAACAACCAAGTCTTATCCCATTTTTTCCATGTATATTTTCCTATATGCTATGTCAGAAAATACATATTTACCATGGTCTATCTTCCAACTTCTAGGTGATACCTTCCTATATACTAAAATTCAATATTTGACTACACATTTTCAATCTATAATAGATGATACTTTTTCACTACAAAAATCATATCCTGAATATCTTCATGTACAGTGGAAGATAGTCTTTAAAGCCTTTTTAGCAATAAGTTTCCAAAATATCCTCTAATTTTAAATAGCAATGAACTGATTTATATTTTGGAAAAGAAGTGGAAGTTCTCCTCAGTATCAAGAATACAAATTTAATGCTGCAATTATAAAACTATGAACTATACTTGATGATTTGAGATTACCTAACGGACAGCCTTTCCAAGGCTTGTGTAGCTGCCAACTGGACTGATTTATCATCACAATTTAAAAGCCTTACTAAATGCTTAATTGCTCCAGCTTCCCTGAATGCAATACGCATATGTTCATTGATACATGCAGTAGCAATTGACTCTGCAGCCTTAATTATTGCAAACCTATCTTCAAGTTCTAGTATCAGTACTAAACGAGCAACACCATCCATCCAAGGTAAAAGTGTAAACCTCTGATCATTTGAGCATTCAGAATGAGGCATAGTCTTTTGTTCCATTTCTAAAGCCCCAACACGAGCAAGGAATTGCTGTTGTGTTCGTCCAACAATTGCATTGACTTTTGCTTCCTCTAAGTTAGCATTCTTGTCATTAATGTTTAATCCAAGAAGTAATTCCGAAGCATCATATCTGGATGGGTGTCTAGAAGTCCTTTCTATTTCTGTACCATCAGGTAACATGGGCCACAAATGTATGCCTGGGGTGAATGACTTAAAATATCAGTAATGCATTCCTTGTGACCTTCCTAATAACTTTGTTTTCAGGGACCAGACCTTCCTCAATAACAAGAATTCTATAATACTTGTCCTTAACAAGTTCCAGTAATGCATTCCTTGTGACCTTTCTAATAACTTTAGATCCTTCCAAATTAGATGTCAAGAACTTTGCCTGAAATAAGATTAAAGATAGTCACATTCTAGACTGGTGTGAACATCAAGAGAAAGGACATTTGCTAAGTACAATGGAAATTAAAATATCAGTAAGTTTCAAAATTTCATTCCTTCTAATTCTTCCTTCTTTTTCCATTAAACCTTTATTGGAAGGCATTATTTCCATTGTTTATGTGCAATCCAGAGATTAGATGAAAAAGGCAAAAGAAAAATATTCTACTAATGAGAAAATGAATAATTGTAATTATTTAGTGTTCACAAAAATTTTGAACAACTATCTTTTTTATCTCTGACATAATTAATCAATAACTTCCACAAACACAAATCCTCTGTTTATAGGCCCAAAATAGTCCAAATGCAAAGCAACTTGTGTTGTGTCTTTCATCAAAAAATACACTGTCATGGAATGGGACTCCTCACCACTACGTCAAAGAGACTTTGATGCCAATTTCCAAGAACTATATCATCCTATAAAAGCTTAGTGCAATCCTAGGAATGATTGATTGTTTATCCCTAGCAGAATTCAACTTAACAGGAATTAAATTACAAATAGTTCATAGACAGTTGAGATCCAGACTGACATGGAATGAAACTTCTAACCACTTGGCCAAAAGAGGCTACGATCTCAAGAGCTATATCATCCAAAATCTTAGTGTTTTATTTGCAAACCCAGGAATGGTTGTTTATCTCTAGCAGAATTTATCTTAACATGAATTAAATTACATACAGCTCATAGATAAGCATGTAAACAAGTACAGCATGCAAAAATTATTTTCTATTGAAAAAGTAAAACCACCTTCGAATTACTATACTCAAAGGAAGCCTCACCAATTTTGGTATAACACCTGCTTCAACCATGACGTTGTGGTTAACACGGCTCGATGCTAAATTTGCCAAAATGCCCCCTGCAGCCTCCTGTACTTTTATATCCTTGTCGTCAAGGTACCTAATAGCTAACGGAAGAATCTCAGTCTTTGAAATTTTAATGCAGAGCTTCTCATCAACAGATAAATTCCACAGTATACTCAAACTCTGCTCCTTTACCTGCAAAAAAGAGTTCCAGCTATTCTAATTTTTTAACACCAAAGAAATATGTGCACTGAACCGAAGCTGCATACCAATTCCCATACCTCAGAACTCAGAAGCCAAGGAAGATTGCCTCAGCAATCTGTTTAACTCTTCTATTGCTCCACTATCAGCTACAGAATTTCTATATCGATTGACTGAAGATAGTGATCGCAGAAGACCCGCAGCTGCCTCACATGCTGAATTAGTCTCTGATCGGAGGAGGTTCACAACAAGATTAATACAACCAGGAAACTGCATTAAAGTGTCTATACAATTCTTTCCACCAAGCGAATATTTCCAGAGAGCAACTATAGCTTGTTCTCTATCCAGAGGATCACGATCAATGCCTAACTTAGGAACGAACAAAGCCACATAACCATCACTGAGGCCAGAAGAGGTACTCGTTACTGCATCAATGCCCTGAAAGCAAAATTCAACCATTCAACATCACTTTAAATGAGTTGCTGTCTAATTCAAACTCATAAACACAGCCAAGGCCTAAATAGGTTATCAGAAAATCTATCACTGTGGCTGTCTAAATTCTGGGTCCCGCTTTATGGCCACACACACAAATTATAACATCTCAGACAAATATCCACTTATCAAATATCCAGAACTATCAAAAATGGCCTTCAGGGCAAGATGGACACAACCAACAATCAAACTAAGCTATAATCTGAAAATATGTGCATGTTCTGAAATCTCTTTTTTTTTTCAAGAAATATTTTTTTTGGTTTAGATATGTTCAGTCCATACGAATACGGTACATTTTAGTGTTTAGTCCATCAGAAATAAGTTTATTAGACCAAACCATTTTCAAAACTTTTAAAATTTATACGACCAAACCAACAAAAAGTTGAAGGACTAAAACCAAAATTAGACATATTTACAATGATTAATAACCATTTTAAACCGAATTCTTATTCCTTTCTCAAAAAAGATTCCCAAACACACTATAAAGAATAGAGTAAATTACACCCGCACCCCATGTGTTTTGCTTAAATTTTACCTAATACCCCTTCATTTTTTCACTCTACAAAAAATCTCTTAATTGTTTGGCTCACATTACACTCAAACCCTCTTTGTCATAAACACCGTTAAATAATTTAACAGAAAGTAGGCACATGCTGGTCATATGACTTTTAATGAAATTTTATGTCTAAAATACCCTTATCTTCTTCCTCTCAACCTGGAAATATTTTAAGACTCTTGTTTCTTTTTGTTTTTTCTCTAATTGGACGTGAACCCAGCTTTTTGTTAGACGTGAACCCACCTTCTTGGTACGCTATGTTAACACCCTTCCTTCTTCTTCTTCAATTTTTTTGTTCAATTTTTTTCTTTGATTGAATATAGTCATTTACTTCAAATTTAGTGTTTTGCTCCTGCATTTGTGTTTTTAACTCCTTTCTTTGAAATATTTTTTTTTTGGCAACGTGTTTAATATAATGTCTCAATCAAGAGCTATAAGGCACATCATAATGTTAAACTAAAAATATTGAGTAATTCAGTTTAATTTATTTATCACTCGTCCAATTTCATATGGGAAATTATACATTTCATTTTCCTTGATAATGTAACAGAGGCACGACTATTTAAACCAACATACATAATTAAATTGCTTTGACACATTGATTTTAATTTCAAAATCAGGCATAATTAAATTGTTTTGACTCATTGACTTTAACTTCAAAATCAGTTTTGTTGGATAGTCACCCATGAGATGCTTCTTTAAATGGAGATTGATAATAACCCATACAATAGACAGTAAGAGAAATGTTATTTTCATTCGAGAACAAAGTCAAAATTATATTTCACTATGAATTTGGTTATTGGTCCATTATCTTTCCTTGTGTTCTTGAAAATTCCTTGCAACTAATTATTATTATACTAATAAATTGTCAATAATATTTACAATGCAAAACTGAGTATAAAACAGGACCAGAAACATTGTTACAAAAATTGGGCAAAACACTGGTTGGAATTCAAACTAAGTGTACTGATTGCATAAAAGCCAAGTGTTCAAGGATTAAGTTTTGGAAAAACTATTTCGCACTACTTTAATCGATTACCAATATATGGTAATCTATTACTTAAGCCTTGATGAACACTTTAATCCATTACAACAATGATGTAATCAATTACACTGTACAATCATGGAATAAGTCTTCCTATGATAATAGATTACGATTTAGTGGTAATCGATTACTTGACACATTTTTGAAACAAGACTTCCTGTGTTAATCAATTGCTTTGGTCATGTATCTTTTTCCAGAAGGATAAAGAACACTTTAATTGATTAAATATGTTATTAATCGATTACATGAGTGAAATTAATCAATTACATTGATGATTTAATCGATTACATTCAGTTACAACATATTTCTATAAAAAGCTATTGGGTCTTTTGAAATGAACAAATCATTACGGTATGAAAATTTCATAGATTTTCAAAAGCCTTCTGAAGTGAGAATAGATACTTTGAGTAACTAAGCTCTTGCCCCACAAATTCTAAATCTTCATGTTACTTTAAAAGATTTCTTCTTGGGCAAGATTCTAAAGAAGTTCATGAAGAGTTTGCTCTGAAATTTGTTTTCATTCAACCTGGATCAAGATTGGTAAATCATATGCATTCATATACAATGGATCATCAGGTTGTCTCTCTCCATTAAACTTTGTTTATAATTCGTTTTAGAATTTCAGTTTGTTTGTAACTATTACAAAAGATTTCTTAAGACTTGTCTAGAGTAGGTTTCTCTAGAGGGAATAATAGAGAGGGGATTCTCTATGTCTTGATTACTAAGAGTCTAAGGGAGTTAGATTTCTGATCTTAATCTAGGGTTGATTAAGGGTGATTACTGTAAGCTTGTAAGAAAATAATTTTGTAAATAGTGGAACTCTAACCAAGTTTGATTAGAAGAAAATGGATGTAGCTTCTCAAGGTGAGAAGTGAACTAGTATAGTTCTTGGTGTTGAATACTTTCTCTTTATCTCTTCGTGTTGTCATTAATTGTCATTCATTTGGATAATCTTTTCAAAATCAACAGAAATATATTTTCAGCTATTGCTTTCTTTAAAGGATGGTATTTGATTGATTGAAATAGATCCAAGGGTGTTTTGTGATATGATCCTTAATACTCTGATTGTTTTAAAGATTTTAAAAGACCAAGTTTAAACCAATTCACCCCCTTCTTGGTTATTGTGTGTGTTCATACTGTTTTCACTTTTCCTTTTGAACCAAAACCCCTTTGTCCCTGCAAGTTGGTTGCCTTGACCCTGTCAGCACTTACTTCATCTTCATCAATACTATTCAATCTCCTTTTCCTTTCATTTGTTGCTTTTGGTTCAACAATAATTTCTATCGTTAACATTTTAATCTCATCCGACACCGTTGCACAAGGCTCAGAATCTTCTCTAGTCCCGACAATATGATGCTTGAATCGAAAAACACCACCACTCACAGTCTTTGAACAATACTTGCATTTTACTCTCTTACCATTGTCATCAACATCAATCCCATGTTTCCACCCAATGTCAATCCTATTCCAAAAGGCATTTTTGCTTTTACTTCTAGCAACCGAAGAAGAGCCACCCATAGTTGTATCTCCACCAATTGAATCGGATCCACTTCCACTAATTATAGGAAACACAACAAGTTGCATTCAGGGTAGTAACAATCAAGAAGTTGAGGAAATTAAGTAAAAAAGGGAAATGAGTGCAATTAACTCTTTAGAAAAAAAATGCTTTGTACATTTAGTAACAACCAAGCTAACAAAAATGCATCAAAAGAAGACTAAATTGGACCATAAGTCCATAATTGCACTACCCAGTCACACAACAACAACTTCATAGATCTAGCATTAAGCAATTCATTTTTGGCTCACATAAGTCTTTGCTTATCCAAAGGTTTAACTTAAAAATCAAACATTCCAGTACTACTAGATCCTTGTCTAATAACTACAACTCAACGATATATGCCCAACAAGATCAAAAGATAAAAACTAAATTCTTATCCTTCAGTTTAATTTCTAACTTCCTAAAACTTTCAGTGATAATATCCATGAAATCATATCCAATTATTATTATTATAGCAAGAAGCATATATATCTAGATTCAAGCCTATTTGCTTGGATAATCTAATTGGCACCTAACAAACCCAATTCTTCACGAACAAAAAGCATGGAATCATATGTCATTGCATAACCAGTCCTAGACTATTCAAAGATTAAAACAAGTTGTTTAAGAAGAACGAAAAATACCTACAGCACGAAGTGATGAAGAATGAATTGAGGAGAGTGAGGACGAAGTGAGGAACTGACGAAGCGAGGAGGAATAAAATTTATTTTTAGAGACGGCACAACACAAAGTTTGTGTGTGTTTGAACTCACGAAGCATGGGGAAAAACAATGAAAAATAAACGAAGCAAGGAGAGCGAGTCCAGAAATGGCGCAACACAGGGTGAGGAAGAAGAATGAAAAAAGTGACATTTGAAATGTCGTCTTTTCGCCATTTACCAGACTTACAAAATCATGACCAAAAATGCAATTCTACTCAGATCGTGCGAGTCCACTCTGAAATTAAATCTGTGTGCATTTTAACTTGCAGAGGCTTAGTAGAATCATAAAATCGTATGATTCTACAAGTAAAATAACGATTTTGATAGCCATGATCTTCTCATCTCAATGTCATCATCTATTTTTAGTTATCAAAATTTTAGGAAGCATATTAGGAAATAACATGGTTGATGTCACATTGAGGAGTAAGCTCAAAAGGAATGTGATAAGTAGCATGTGTCTCTATGGTGATTGATGGTATTTGGGGCTCATCTAACAACAAAAAGTGGATGTGACCAAAGTGTGCAAGGAGGCACGCCTCTTCCTCCATTGTGTAACTATAGCGGTATCTATTGATCCACATGAACATCCTCCGTGGATGCTCCATGACCTACCCCTAAAATTGGTGGTTCAAGGGTGAGTCCTCTGCTCTTCAAATGCCACAAATAATAGGCAATAACAAACAAAACTAAAATATACAATTTACGTAACCACTACATGTGGTTATCTAAACAAACAACACTCTCGCATCCTAAGCATGTAACTATCACACTCAATTCACAATAGTGCCAAATCACTACCACCAATCCTCCCAAGTCTTAATGGTCTTACAAAATCATGTGGATGTCAGTCGGGAGTGATCGCTACATATGGATACATCGTACACCGATCCCCAAACTCCTGACTCAAAAAGCATAGTCTCGGAACTCGTCAAGAGTAGCAAAGTGAGATCTTGAGTTACCCATGCCAAATGAGTGCACCAAATGCCGAGTAGTCACCACTAGCTAATTCCTCTAGGTTCTTCAAACCTCTCCACCCATTATACCCCAGTGTATCTCTGTCCATCATCCACTTCCTCAATGTAACCTCTCTTTCTTACGAAAGGAAAAAGAACCGTTGGTTCCTTACTCTCTATCCAGTTTTTTGGGCTATTGCCATAGCATCATGTGCGCAATCCTCGTACCATGTACATCAATGAATGTGTACAAATAAACAAATAAGACAGATGAGGCTCAAGCCTATGCACTACTCTCATGGCCAAGTGGTAGAATCACTTGTCACACAAAAAAAATTGGAATGCATAATGGTTGTAATTATAGTCGTCTAAACAAACATAACAAACAATTTGCCGAAGATCAGACAGCCCTAGACCTAAACTACAACACGTACAAATGAAATGACAACACACACACACACATAACAGAATATAAATTCGCATGCCACAAAGACAAGTGCCAGAGTTCACACTCTGCCGGTCTTATCATTTAACTATAATAATAATATACAGGCATTAAACAAAATGTATCAGCAGAAAAATCATCACAATTTCAGAGCATGTATCAGTCATCTGTAATATCCTAAAATTTTGATAACTGAAAATAGATGTTTTGATGTATTTGTTGTGATTGTTTGATTATTTGATTAATTTAGATTGATTAATTTGTTGTGCATTTCACCCTGGTGCAATTGCTTAGTATGTATGTTAGGTTGTGCGAAGTTTGTTTTAGTTATGCTGAAAATTGAGTGATTTCGAGTTTGACCCAAAACCTATTTTAGTAAAATCACCAATTTGGATTAGTTAACCGTTGGATCACCTATTGAGTGTTTTGGGAGTTCACACAATGATGTATTTCGAAGTTTGTAATGGTAGGCTCCTAACCCAAATATGTAACTTTTTACCGTTGGGATTGGCGAAATAACATATGAAGCGTGAGAAATTAATTTTTCACAAAAGTAGAAATTTTAAAATTGGTTTCTTTGAGGTAATCTTGGTTTCCTTTGTCTTTCTCTTAGCTAGTTTAAGCTTCTCTTAGTGTCTCTTGTGTTTTGGGTACCGTTGTTGGGAGTTTTACATTTCCTTTGAAAAACCCTTTGAAAATGTGATGTTGTAAAAGTTTTTTTTTTTTTTTTTTATGGAATTGGTGTCATTTCTGTGATCCTTGTTGAACCCCGGTCACATTGGTGTAATCGGAATTTCAAAATGATGTCTTTTTATGTTAACTCCCAAAACACCATTTAGCCCTTTTTCAATTTGAGTGGGTATTTGACCCCAAATGCTAATATTGGCCTTGTCTTTGGAATCTATACTAAATTATTTTCGATTTGGTATATAGAGCTCTACGCTCAGACAAGCACGCATATTCGAAGGATCGTGAAATAACACCGCTAGGCTATAACAGGGAGAACTCCTAGTTAGGTAAGGGGAGTTTATTATTTAGTTATAGTTTTGGTACCATAGTTGGGGGCCAGGGACTCCAACTACGAGGATATATGTCTGTCCCTGTTGTGTGCTGGTTTTCAAGAAATACTATGTTTTAAACTAATGGGATACAATATATTTATTATTGATGTATGTTTGTTCCTGTTGTGTGCTCGTTTTCAAGAAAAACTGTGTTTTTAACTAATGGAATGCGATGAATTTTTTTGTTGATGGATAAAATTGTGAATGAGGTTGTTGTTGTAATGATTGAATTTTTGGGAAAAGTTTTAATTATAGAGGAGACTCTACCCAAAATTTTATAATATATTTTCCTTTTTAATTCTTTATTAAATTTTTAATGGGCATAACAATGTGTTTTCTATATTGTAGTCCTGCTCTTTAATTTAGAATTTTCCTAAATTACCAGTCTTGTGGTAATATGGATTGTGAATGAATGATGTTTGTATTGTTTGAAGACCTAGGGAATGTGAATCTCAGGCATATGGTATATAGATGTGAAATGCGATTGTTTGTGATGTTGATGATGATATTAGAATGAAATTATGTTGATGATTATACTAATATGAGATGATATTCATGATTATGATGATGATGTTGAAATGAGATAATGTTGATGTGGTTGATGATGTTGAAATGAGATAATGTTGATGTGGTTGATGATGTTGAAATGA